>APFE030453443.1:129014-168035 GCA_000404065.3 Pinus taeda | reverse complement strand
CTAACACAGATTCATATTAATACACATTAATATTTTATTTTCCCTAAGTTTAGACTTAGGGACTCCATTAAAAATATTAATTTTTTTAATATCTCCTAATCTGTTTAGGATCTGCCCAAACCCTTTCTAGGTATTGGAGATCTCATGTACCCCAACCTCCACCAAATTTTGTGACTAGAGCACATCCAATGCTACTCCGAATCAACATCCCGATGGAATTTTAAGGAGTTTTTTTGGGATTTGATGGCATTTGCTTGGCATATTCCATCATCAGCACAGTTTGTCTTTCGTTTAGCTGCATTCTGACAACTTTCAAAAATCAACATTATTATTGGGCATAACTTAATCAATTATGCTCGAGGTGGAATTATAGGGAGATTAATTGGTGGAACACCTCAATGTAATAGCTCGTTGGAATCAGAACGAGAAGATCTACATGATGGGACTTTTGGATGTGAGTTTCAGTGACCTGAGGAGTCATGGTGGTCAATTTACCCTTTTCCTGCATTAAAAATAATATTTTAATTAAAATAAAAGAGGGAAAAGTGCTCCATGATTAAATAATAATAAATAGAAGGTTCTAGAGGGGTCCATCAGATCTATAAAAGAAGAGGAGGAGGCCATTGGAGGACATCTTGGTTTTGATATTGTTTTTTGTATGAGAGGTTGAGAACCCAGTTCTCTACTCCATTGGTAGCCCCAGGACGAAAACCTTGAGTGATATAGAGAGATTGGGCGAGCACCCATATCCCCTTGGTGGATTCATTCAGAATCCACAGGTGTAGTGATTGTTTTTCTGTTTCAGTTTGGAGATCGGATAGTCATTCCCAACTATTGTATTGGCATCTATCTATATATAATAAAGCTGGATTTTGGTTGTAGCATTTCTCATTGTTCCTTGTGTTGTGATTTTTAATGAGATTTTATGCAATTTATATATTTATGGTTTGGGTTTTACATGGCAATCTTCTTGTAAATGCATGATAGTTTTATATGAAGTGTTTGTTCCAAAAATTTCTGATTTGGGACATTAGAGTGGTATCAGAGCCTTGTTCTTGACTTGCCCTGAGGGTTTGCCTATCGAAATTGTTGGACCAGATTCATTGCAGGCGTTGGAGAAAAAATATTGAAAAACCCTCCATTTTCAAAGAGATTCTCCAAAGCAAGAGTTTATTATTGGAGGTCGAATTGTGAAAATTTCAAGACTAAATCGCTAAAGGAGGCTGAGACACTATTCCATATGATCTTTGGAAACGCAGTGACAAAGGTCAAATTGCATATATACCGGAGCCTTAGTGTTTGCTAACGCGATCAGAATATTTTGAGCCATTGTACATGCAACTTGAGGCCAAGGAATATGTGTACACATGATTGTGTATCAAAGAGTGATATTGAATATGCCAGGTGCGATTCAAATTGATGGAGCTGCCAGGCTCAATATATGCCTGTATGCACCTGAGGATCAAATAACAGGGGATGTGAAGCTTGCGAAGGAGCCACACTCATTTCCAGTAAGAGGTGACTACGCAGACAACGTAAGGGTTGATTTGTTTAAGTCATCATTATCCAAGGTTGTGCATCATCTCACAGTGATAAGATGACACTGAAGTCGTCACTGACTCGTGGCGATATTAGTTCAAAGAGGCTGTGATTTTTTTTAAAAGTGGGGCTGATTTTCCTTTCATGTGCAGCGAGCCATTTTTTTTTGTCCACGTTGGAAACTGATTTGTTTCGGTAATTGTGGCCCGAACGGGAAGCCACGTCAATTGTTACAAAGGACCAAGTCAATAGTTGTCGCAATGGTCGCAAGTCAAAGGGGCGTGGTCACATACTGTAGGACCGAATCACATAAGTTGTAGAGCCAAATTTTTGTTGAACTAGGTCACGTCATATTGCATATAATACTGAAGGACGGAGCAGATGTTTGACTATGTGCGTGGAATAGAGAATGTTATTCCTTGCAGTCACCCGTGGCTTATAGAAACACTAAGATGATGAATGTGTCCATGCCTGCATGTTTGAGCGCCGTCGAATCGAGCATCTTGGTGGAGCATTGCATTGTGGCATGGTCAGAGTATCAAGATACCCACATCCATATTTGAATGGCCAAATAAATTGAGAATGCAGATTGAGGAAGTGCGGGCGGGCTCGAATTATCTGCATTGACTTCCATATGTTGACGGCAGAATGGGAATTGGTCACTGGCGAGGCGGAAAAAGAGTCGAATTACTCTGTGAGAATTTTCATCTGAAGATGAGGAAGTGACACAACTAAGGGTAATCGCAATCTGCTTGGAGCGATCTATATGGACATAAAGTTGACTATGTGGGATCTCGCTCATCATATTTGGAAGCTAGCGTTGAGTAGATGCAACTGAGAGGAATCAAGGATTGTTGACATTGAGCTTGATCGACCAGCATCAGGGGGTGCGCCGAAATATATCCAAGTTGTCAGATTAATTTCAAAAGTCAATCCTAAAGGAGCAATATAATTGTCTACGTGTATGTGTTTTGCATCAATTTGCGTTAGAATATGCGCTTGTGTGTATAGTTGTAACTGCAGGGTGCGACCAGGTTGACTAGCGTGGGTGAGCATGCACAACAAGTGGGACGGGACGTGGAGTTGGGACAACACCTGTATAGAATGTTGTTTTGTTCAATGCCCAATGAGAACTATATAAGAAAAATATCGTTGAATGCTTTTGCGGTCAACTAAAACCGAAGGTATACAACGAATTTGCAGGAATTCGATTGGTGATTAAATTGGTGATTTTTCCTTTGTTGGGGAGTATTTCTACCATAGGGGGACAAGATTGAGCTGGTCGTAGCTACCGCTTAACAAAGGAAAGTCAACAAAGGTTTGGACTATCGTTGGAGCCGAAAGCTTGCAAGAGTCGACAACAACCGAATTCATTTGACTGCGTGGCCATTGCTACGAAGTCTGGCACAAAACTGGGTCACCAGGAAACAAGAGGAGGGACCCACGCATGTCACACACAATTATTTGATCAATCTATTCTTGTAGCATGCCATTGTGTGTAAGCCGAGTTTTGCAAATTGTCAGGACCAATCAATCAAGAGAGCCATCGTGAAAAGTCAGTATGCGTCATTGTGGCCATCTGTAGTTTTGTTGTATTAAAGGAAAAGATAGTGTGCACTATATGAACCTGTAGCAGAGATCGACCACTTGGATAGAGCAAGTACGAGCAGAACCCGTAATACTACACTGTTGATTTTAATGATGGGAAATCGCTTAGTTGGAGCTCTTGTGGGCAATGTATACTAGGTCTCATTCTTTATTAAGTTTCTTTGTATTTAGTCCAACAACTTGTCTAGAGCTTGTTGGTAGTGCATTATTATTTCTGCAAGAGTTAATATTGGCAAATTTATATTATTGTCACACATTGTCTTGTGTTGTTGGTACTTCGTATATTTGTTATGCGGGTTGAGTCATAGTTTTGAGTCAAAGCATTGTTATGAGTTGGTCAACTATTGGTAGTAGGATTTGAGTAGCTTGTTTGTATGTTGGGGATATGATGAGCATATCGTTGAGGTCTTATTAAATCAATTGGTCATATCACTATTAGTCAAAGTCATGCATAAAACAACTTAGCTTGCCACCATTGAGCAAAAACATGGATCAAAACTTTATAAACTCCTGTAATAAGCCAGCGGCAGCAAACAGTAGACCCTTCTCAAAGGGGGTCTATTCCATTCTTTGGAGAGAGCATCCCAAGGATGTGCAAAAGGGGTAGGAAATGGGACACAAGATTTTTTCCCTTGGAACAGATTTGAAACACATGAGGGTCACATGGAAAGTCCTCTTCAAACTTGATGAACTTGATGCCCTCCTTTCCAAAGTGAACTAGTTAGAAGGGAAGAAATTAATTTGGGCTCTAAAACCAGCTATGCTTGCTCTCATGCAATGCAATTCTTGGAGGAACTTTATGAAGGGGTTAGACTTCCAGTTGTATCTTGTCTTAGTAACATCATGAGACAAACCGCCCCTATAGCTCCTTACAATGATGATGTTATGAGGAGAGTTTTCAGACTGGTAATAGAAACCTTCAAAGACTTGGACAACAGTGCAGGCTCTACCTTTGGGAAGAAGCTTGAGATTTTAGGAGGCATGGCCATGACTAGGACTTATGAGATCATGTTTGATCTAGAGTGTGACGGTTTGATCCTATAGATGTTCCAATGCTTCTTCAGCATTAGGAAACATCATCCTGACATAGTCATAGCACACATGCAATCCATCTTGTCCTCATGAATGAGAGATCGTGATGCCATTTGTCGGGAGCTACAGTCTTGATTATTGTCTATTTGGAGGAGAGAGCAGTTGGTCTCACCTGTTTCTTATGGTCTAGCTGAGAGGTTGGCTGAGAAGATTGGTTGAGAAGAACATTGGGTTGTTCAGGAGACAGTTGACCAGGGAGGAGCAGCTCAGGTTTGGGGCCTCATGCAGCAAGAATGAGATGAGGAGGAAGGGACTTTGCTTCATCTGCAAAGGATCTTGGGGACCTGACCAATCATGCTTGAGTGACACTGAGGAGATGACAACAGTAGAGTAAGCATGGCCATGACTAGGACTTATGAGATCATGTTTGATCTGGAGTGTGACGATTTGATCCTATAGATGTTCCAATGCTTCTTCAGCATTAGGAAACATCATCCTGACATAGTCATAACACACATGCAATCCATCTTGTCCTCATGAATGAGAGATCGTGATGCCATTTGTCGGGAGCTGCAGTCTTGATTATTGTCTATTTGGAGGAGAGAGCAGTTGGTCTCACCTGTTTCTTATGGTCTAGCTGAGAGGTTGGCTGAGAAGATTGGTTGAGAAGAACATTGGGTTGTTCAGGAGACAGTTGACCAGGGAGGAGCAGCTCAGGTTTGGGGCCTCATGCAGCGAGAATGAGATGAGGAGGAAGGGACTTTGCTTCATCTGCAAAGGATCTTGGGGACCTGACCAATCATGCTTGAGTGACACCGAGGAGATGACAACAGTAGAGTAAGGAGATATTATTTATGTCTGTCAGGATGAGGAATCTTCGTTGGACGAGTCCATGGGTTCATACGATGATACCTTAGTGGAGCACGAGCAATCATATGGAGTTGATGATAGTAGCCCAGATATGCATCCATGTGTGGTAGAGGAGTATGAGGATCAGTTGATTGTTTCCATGTGGGAAAGAGATCAGGGAGCAAATGAGCGGTTGATGATTCAGCATAGAGAGCACAGAGAGGAGCAGGAGTCATGTCGAGTCATTGGTATCAGGCTAGATCCATATGATGAACAGTCTGTGGGTCCTAGGAGAGACATTCAGGGTACTGTGTCACCAATGATGAGTTAGCATCAACAAGATATGATGGAGTGTGAGTCAACTAAGGAGGATGAGGCGCATAGTTTGCATGATGAGCCTTTTTGGGAGAGCCAGTTGGGGGTTCATATTGAACCCATGATGATGGAGGATGAGTAGCCACCCTTGGGGTTGAGGAGCAAACGGATGTACAGACAGTTGGTAGGGTGATGATGTTCGTTGACACTTGTCCTTAGGAGATGCTAGAGTATGATAGGATAGTTTGGCAAGAGATTGGTGGATTGGAGCACGGAGTTTCCTATCAAGCGAGGGAGATGGAAGTGCATCCATCTTCGGGTCTACCCATTGATGAGGTGTAAACAGGTGTAGTGGCATCCAACCGAGTTGCAACATTTTCAGTCAGTAACCCTCTCCAAGAGTACATAAACAGAGCTTGCAACACAGTTTGGCTACTTGTACCCATTATAGGTAGAGAGGCAAGACTTTCTCAGTAGATATTGCTGACCAACCGGATAGGGCAACATGAGTTGAGCATGGACCAGCATCAACATAGTAGACTTGTTCCTTACACAAGAGTCCATGACTTAGATTGGCGAGAGATCATGAGTTGGTATCCTATTGAGGGAGTATCATTCTTAGTCGGGAGCAGTGTACTATAGGAGCCTTTAGAGGTAGGTGATATTACATGCTCCAGTTGGTAGTGGAATGTGGGTTGGCCACTCATCAATATCTCAGCGCAGCATTAGTATGGTGAGACTAACCTTGGGGTATGCCAAGGATTGGATTGGAGAGAGGTGATGAGCTGGCACACAGTTGGTGGGGCAACATTCACAGTCAAAGTTACTGTAATATTCCTAATTAGCCATGGCTAATTGGAATATTCGATTTTGCTTATACTTGCCTTCTATAGTTATTTATGAATAAAAAGGTGAGGAAAAGGGGACATGACTCACCTATAGAATAAAAGTCACTTCCTAGTAGCACAACGTTGTGACTTAAAGGGGGAGCCAAGGGGCCAAAGGGGGACGCAAACATGGAGCCCACGCAGACACTTGGAGAGACTGTGCAGAAGGGAAGGAACACGTGGCAAGAGGGGAATTATGCTAGAGAAGGTGGGCCTTGGGATTGAGAGAGGCAAAGGCTATAAAGGAGAGAAGAGCTTCCTCATTTTGGCATTCAGTTATGTGCATTTGAGCTAGTCATTTCGACTTATGAGCACGCTGGCTGTTTAGCTAGTATGCAGCATTGTTTAGTGCATTGAGTGTCTTCGTTCGGAGATCTCACCCTTAGCTCCGGGGGACTTCGAGTGCCTGCTCAGGCAAGGTAGTTCCATCAGAATTTTTGCAGCAGTTTCGTTGGTAGTTGGCAGGAGGATTGAGCACTGTAGATGACTGCGCAGGCCTGAGAGGGATGACGCGGTTCCTTTTGGCAGGAGTTCTGGATTGAGAGTTTGCAGTAGGATTTGTGTTGGGAGATTGAGCAGGGGATCAGCCCTTGCATATTGGAGGTTTTGGCAAAGGTTTCAGGCAGATTTCTGGAGGATTTTGTTCAGTGGCAGCGCAGAGCATTGAGGGACTGCGCAGAACCCCAAGGGGGTGATTTTCAGGAGTTGACTATTCCAGGAAAGCTTTCTGGGTTTTTCTGGGTTTCTTGAGTAGAGCTAGATTCCAGAGTTTCAACATTTTCCAAGGAGGGGAACAACCCAAAATCCTCATTTGATTTCCAGCAGCAGCAGCAGCACGACAATTCTCCAACAGCTTCCACGTTGTTTTGAAAGAGGCCATTCTTGCTATTCTAAGTGAATTTCTTCACTTGCCTTGTGCAAGTTGAGGTGCCATCTTTCCGATCACCTCTCATTCTATTGCTCAGTATAATAAAATGGCTTAGAATTTCTCGTTGCATTTTTTGAGTATCTGCTTATATTTCATGTTTACATTATTATAGCTGCACCATTGTTATTTTTGTCATTTTGAGCTTCCCGGTTATTATATCATTTGCACGTATTTTGTTGAAGTTTTGTTGGGGTTTGAGGAATATTCATAAATGGGATATTACAGTGGTATCAGAGCATTGATCTAGCTCAGCCTGTGGAGCTAGCAATCTATGACACCGGGGGAAAAACCCTACATCTGTTATAGAGATAGGAGATACAGAGACACTGGACGTAGGTTGGAGAATACCTATGGGGAGGGAGACTGTGTTCCTGTGGTGGACGCAAAACAGGAGGAGCTTGTGGTGGACGCAGAACAGAAAGAGATAGTAGTGAACGCAGAGCAGATGGCAGACAAGGACGGGAAGAGATTTGCGAATATGCTCCTCAAATCAGTACAAGATCTTTTCAGGTGATGGGGCAGAGATTCACGACAGTAGAGGCTAGACAGCGTGAGAGCCCACAGGTTTTTCAGGTTGGTGAGGGATCAGGCGCATCCCACCATTTGCCAGAGCAGCGTGATACTATGCAGCAGGTGGTCTCACATGCCCCTACACGCTCTACCATGCCCACTTTCTTAGGAGCAGACACGGGGGCTATAGCCCAGCAGGAGGCAGAGCCCGGACATATGGGCGATTATTTTGCAAAGTACGAAGCCTTGGGCAAGAGTTCAGGGATGCCCTCTCATTCAGAGACTTTGTTCAGCTCCAGCAGGATAGCAAACCCCACGACCATCACAGAGGGTACCGGCATTACCATGATGGTGACACCCACCGTGCAGCTAGTAGATTCCACTTGCCTACATTTGATGGTTCATCAAACAGTTCGGCAAAGTCTTGGGTGGAGAAGTTGGACATTTATTTCTAGCTTAACCAGATGTCGGAGACAGAGGCCATCAAGGTGGCAATATTGCATTTGGATGGTGAGGCTCAGGATTGGTGGTTTCATGGGATGGTTACACTCGGACACTCCACAGTGACGACATATGCCGCGTTCACCAGGATATTGATGGAGTGATTTGATCGGAGGGATCCAAAGCAGCATTTTGTTGAGCTGACGAGGCTCAAATAGATAGGGAGCCCAAAGACCTACATTGCAGAGTTCTTGAGGGTCTCAGTGATGGTGCCGGACCTATCCACAGCACAGAGGATCTATATGTATGTTGAGGGGTTAGCAGAGCCACTTCGGGGTTTAGTCCGATCCACTAGACCAGCTACACTCCAGGACGCTATTAGCAGGACCCGGGACTTACAGGATGTCTTACCCAGGACATGAACACCTTACCCCCAGAGACAGAGTTTCCAGTCTAAGGGGAAGGATGTGAGGATTCCACCTCCAAAGGGGAATCCAGGACGAGTACAGATTGACGATGATGCCAAGAGAGAGTTGAAGAAGAAGCGGTTATGCTTCACCTGTCAGGAGCCGTGGGCACCAGGACATAGATGTGTTGCTGGCAAAGCACATTTTATTGAGGTCTTCTCCGAGAGCAATGGGGAAGAGGATGATGAGGATGATGTGGAGGCAGGAGATAGTCATGCCGTGCAGAGACCTTTGCCACCTCCACCACCAACAGCAGGTGGTGCATCTTTTGCACCTACCGGAGGGGCCCTTGCAGCATTGCGAGGAGTTCCCAAGTATCTGACGCTACACATACGGGGAACAGTACGTGGCCAGCGAGTATTAGTTTTGGTTGACAGTGGGGCAACCCACAACTTCATCGATGCACAAATGGTTGAACGGAGGTGTATACAGACAAAGAGCTTCGGTTGGTTTTCAGTCTTGGTCCCAGGAGATCAGACCATGATGTGTGCTCGTTATATTCCAGAGCTATCAATGACGATGGGCACCTACACATTGACTGACCACTTTTTCGTGGTCGATATTTCGGACACCAACATGATACTCGGTGTTCAGTGGCTCATCACTCTAGGGAAGGTCACGACAGATTGGAAAACCCTAGAGATGGAGTGGGATGATGAGAAGATGGGGAGGCATGAGAAGATATGAGGACAGCACACATATCCACCTTAGACTGTTTCTGCTCATCGGATGGAGGCAGTCTTCCGGAAGGGAGATGTAGAGTGGGCAGTGGAGCTGCGTGCATCAGAGGCAGGGACTACAGGGCAGACAGTACATCCAGAGATACAGTCCATCCTTGACCGGTATGCCATAGTGTTTGGGGAGATTCCGCCAGGACAGCCACCGGACTGGGGGTTTGAGCACATCATTGAGCTTGAGCAGGGTATACAGGCAGTGATCACTACCCCCTATAGGCATCCCAAGGCTTATCGGGATGAGATTAAGCGGGCCATTCAGGAGTTGCTAGCTCTTGGGCACATTCGGCTGAGCACGAGTCCTTTCGCTTCTTTCGTGGTGTTGGTGAAGAAGAAGGATGGCACATTGAGAATGTGCATTGACTACAGGACTCTAAATAAGAAGACACTGAAGAACAGATACCCCATACCCAGGATCGATGATGGATGAGTTGAGAGGAGCACGGTTCTTCTCAAAGATTGATTTGAGATCTGGGTACCATCAAATTCGCGTGAGGGAGCAAGACATTCCCAAGACCGCCTTTAGATGTCACTATGGGCACTTTGAGTTCTTGGTGATGCCCTTTGGGCTAACCAACGCCCCTGCCACATTTTAGTCTTGCACAAATCACATCTTCCACAGTCACTTGAGGAAGTTTGTGTTGGTATTCTTTGATGACATTCTCATTTACAATAGGACTTGGGAGGAGCATCTCCAGCACATTGAGACAATGTTGCGTATCTTGCAGGAGCAGCAATTCTATGCCAAACTCTCCAAGCGTGAGTTTGGGTTGACGGAGATGTTGTATTTGGGGCACATCATAGGGGTGGATGGAGTGAGAGTCCATGAGGAGAAGATCAGGGCTATTAGAGAGTGGCCGGAGCTGAGGAACATGACATAAATCCAGTGATTCATTGGCATTTGTACTTACTACTGGAAGTTCGTCAAGAGTTTCTCATAGCTTGTTGCACCCCTGACAAATTTGACGAGGAAGGGGGCTTTCAGTTGGACGGATACAGCGCAACGAGCCTTTGACAGGCTCAGGGAGGTTATGAGCAGCTGCCCAGTGCTTGCATTGCCAGATTTCACGCAGCCATTTGTTTTGGAGTGTGACGTGTCAGGAGAGGGGATTGGTGCAGTATTGATGCAAGGAGGTCACCTATAGCCTATGAGAGTCGGAAGCTCCTTCCGCACGAGAGGTTGTATTCTATATACGACAAGGAGATGCTGGCCATCATGCATGCATTGGCCAAGTTCCGGCAGTATTTAGTAGGTAATAGGTTTAGGGTGAGGACTGATCACAATAGCCTCAGATTCTTTTTAGAGCAGAAGCAGCTACAGGAGAGGCAGCAGAAGTGGATCAGCAAGTTCCAAGCATATGACTTTGACATCGAGTATGTCAAGGGTAAGAACAACATGGTAGCAGATGCTCTTTCACGTAGACCAGCCACGTTGTCTCTTATGAGCTTGGACACAGACTAGAGGGCTCGACTCTTAATTGAGTACTCTAAGAACAGGTTTGCATGTGAGGTTTTGGATGGGCAGGTGGCGGATGACAAGTACATGGTGGTCGATGAGATCATCTACTACAGGGATCAGATCTTCTTGATTTAGGGATCTCAACTCAAGAAGAAGATACTCCAAGCATCCATTGCTTCATTGGTCGGCCATCAGGGGTTTACCAAAACCTACAATGCCATCAGAGAGAGGTTCTCATGGAAGGGCCTCAAGGAGGACGTACTCCAACATATCCGGGAGTGCGACGTTTGTCAGAGGAACAAGGGGGAAATGAGCCATCCCGCGGGTTTATTGCAGCCTCTTCCCATTCCGGAGGGGAAATGGGAGAGTATCTCGATGGACTTCATCACAGGGTTGCCCATGGTACAGGGCAAGGAATGTATCTTTGTCGTCGTTGACCGACTGACAAAGTACGCACATTTCTTTGCCATATCCACACACTACACAGCAACACAAGTGGCCGATCTGTTCTTCAGAGAGGTCTTCAGGTTACATGGTCTTCCTAAGACCATCGTCAGTGATAGGGACATCTGTTTCATGAGCGGGTTTTGGTAGGAGCTTTTTCGTTTCTTGGGGACGGAGTTGACACCGAGTACCAATTATCACCCACAAACAGACGGGCAGACAGATATAGTTAACAAGTGGTTGGAGGGCTACTTGCGTAACTATGTCAGTGGGCAGCAGAGGGCATGGCTGAAGTGGTTGCATCTAGGGTAGTACTACTACAACACTACACATCACATGTCCATTGGTATGCCACCATTCTACACTTTGTATGGGTATCATCCTTTATCTTTTGTTGACATGATGTTTGGTGATAGCAAGGCCCCGAGAGCCAAGATTTGGATCCAAGAGAGTCAAGATATCCTCCAAGCTCTCAAGGATAACATGGCTACAGCGCAGAACTAGCAGAAGCTATATGCTGACAGAGGTCGGGTGGAGAGACAGTTTGAGGTAGGGGACATGGTCCACCTACGATTACAACCATACCGACAATCGTCACTGAAGCAGAAGGGGGTTGAGAAGCTCAAGCCCTGCTTTTACGAGCCATATAGGGTGATACGCAGGATTGGACAGGTTGCATATGAGTTGGAGCTGCCACAAGGCAACAAGATTCATAACATTTTTCATGTATCATGCCTGAAGAAGGCATTGGGGCAGCAGGTGACAGTGACAGATGAGCTACCACCCATGGATGATGAGGGACATTTGGTGTTGCAGCCAGAGGCTATTATTGATACCAGGGTCAGGCAGCTGCAAAGCAGAACAGTACAAGAATTCTTGGTGAAGTGGAAGAATTTGCTGGATGAGGATGCCACTTGGGAGAGTGAGAAAATCTTGCAGCATCCATCACTTCAGTTGCTTGAGGACAAGCAACATTTTGCTGGGGGAGACTGTAATATTCCTAATTAGCCATGGCTAATTGGAATATTCAATTTTGCTTATTTTTTCTTTCTATAGTTATTTATGAATAAAAAGGTGAGGAAAAGGGGACATGACTCACCTATAGAATAAAAATCACTTCCTAGTAGCAGAACATTATGACTTAAAGGGGGAGCCATGGGGCCAAAGGGGGATGCAGACATGGAGCCCACATAGACACTTGAGGGACTACGCAGAAGGGAAGGAACACGTGGCAAGAGTGGAATTACGCTGGAGAAGGTGGGCCTTGGGATTGAGAGAGGCAAAGGCTATAAAGGAGAGAGGAGCTTCCTCATTTTGGCATTCAGTTATGTGCATTCGAGCTAGTCATTTTGACTTATGAGCACGCTGGCTGTTTAGCTAGTCTGCAGCACTGTTTAATGCATTGAATGTCTCTGTTCGGAGATCTCACCCTTAGCCCTGGGGGACTTCGAGTGCCTGCTCGGGCAAGGTAGTTCCATTAGAATTTTTGCAGCAATTTCGTTGGTAGTTGGCAGGAGGATTGAGCACTGTAGATGACTGTGTAGGCTTGAGAGGGATGATGTAGTTCCTTCTGGCAGGAGTTATGGATTGAGGGTTTGCAGCAGGATTTGTGCTGGGAGATTGAGCAGGGGATCATCCCTTGCATATTGGAGGTTTTGGCAGAGGTTTCAGGCATATTTCTGAAGGGTTTCATTCAGTGGCAGCATAGAGCATTAAGGGACTGCGCAGAACCCCAAGGGGGTGATTTTCGAGGGTCGACTATTCCAGGAAAGCTTTCTGGGTCTTTCTGAGTTTCTTGAGAAGAGATCGATTCCAAAGTTTCAGCATTTTTTGAGGAGGGGAACAGCCCCAAATCCTCATTTGATTTCCAGTAGTAGCAATAGCAAGGCAGTTCTCGAGCAGCTTCCACGCAGTTCTGAGAGAGGCCATTCTTGCTATTCTGAGTGAATTTCTTCACTTGCCTTGTGCAAGTCGAGGTGCCATCTTTCCGATCACCTCCTGTACTCATTCTATTGCTCAGTATAATAAATTTCTTGCTGCATTTCTTGAGTATTTTCTTATATTTCATGTTTACATTAATATATGCTGCACCACTGTTATTTTTGTCATTTTGAGCTTCCCGGTTATTATATCATTTGCTCGTATTTGGTTGAATTTTTGTTGGGATGTGAGGAATATTCCTAAAAGGGATATTACAGTTACAACACAACAAGAGCCATGGAGCATTAACGCTCCTCCTTGGTGGCATTGGGATCCAGGTGGATCTACTAGCTGCAAGTTGAGTCAGAAATGGACATGGGATCTAGGTATTGGAGGATCCAGTCATGTTTCGATAGCTTGGAGACGTGAGGTGGACTAGTGGTTCGTATGGGATCCGGGCATTGGGTCTCAGTAGCGTTGGGCCAATATATTGGTCCACTGTTTTGGATTGCTTGAGGGCAAGCAATCTTGGGGTGGGAGGACAATCATGTTCCCATTTTTATTCTTCTTCATAGTACAACCAGGGTGGATTTCCAAGTCGGGGGATGGCCAGGTCAATGGAGCAACTTTATGTTGTAGGGGGTCCCGATGGAGTTTTGAGGGCTTTTTATGGGATTTGATGGCATTTTCTTGGCATATTCCATCATCAGCACAGTTTGTCTTTCGTTCTGTTGCATTCCGACAACTTGCAAAAATCAGCATTATTATTAGGCATAACTTAATCAATTATGCTCGAGGTGGAATTCCAAGGAGATTAATTGGTGGAACACCTCAATGTAATAACTCGTTGGAACCGGAACGAGAATATCTACATGATGGGACTTTTGGATGTGAGTTTCAATGACTCGAGGAGTCATGGTGGCCAATTTACCCTTTTCCCACATTAAAAAGAATATTTTAATTAAAATAAAAGAGGAAAAAGTGCTCCATGATTAAAATAATAATAATATAGAAGGTTCTAGATGGGTCCATTAGATCTATAAAAGATGAGGAGGAGGCCATTGGAGGACATCATGGTTTTCATATCGTTTCTTGTATGAGAGGTTGAGAACCTAGTTCTCTACTGCATTGGTAGCCCCAGGGCAAAAATACTCGGGTGATATAGAGAGATTGGGCGAGCACCCATCTCCCCTTGTTGGATTCATTCAGAATCCACAGTTGTAGTGATTGTTTTTTTGTTTCAGTTTGGAGACTGGAGGGTCATTACCAGCTATTGTCTTGGCATCTATCTATATATAATAAAGTTGGATTTTGGTTGCTGCATTTCTCATTATTGCTCGTGTTGTGATTTCTAATGAGATTTTATCCAATTTATAGATTTATGGTTTGGGTTTTACATGGCAATCTTCTTGTAAATGCATGATAGTTTTATATGAAGTGCTTGTTCCAAAAATTTCTGATTTGGGACATTACAAGACCTAAGGGGGATCCCTAAAGGGTAATTGCTAGGCCAATGACAACAAATGGAGACTTAGCCAACTGTTGCCTTAGCTAAGGCTTCCTTCTATTTACAGACTTTCACCGATGGGAGGCGCCCTGATATATTTTGGAGTGATTGATGAAGGATAAGTCAATGAAATGATGCGGAGCGGCCCAAACAATCCCTTTCCCGGAAGAGTTAGAAGGATAAGGCTTGTTTGCTTCCTAAGGAAAGTACAATGTCTTCTAGGGAAAGGAAAGGATGATTCAAGGGTTAGGTTTATAGGATATGACTTATGAAGGAACTTCCCAATCCCTAAAATCCTTATTGTAATTGGTATTGCGGATGATTTTTGGAGAATTATCTTTTCAAAGGAATGAGACTACTGAAGCTTCCGCATCAGCCCTCAGACCCTCTGCATCACACACACTGGCCTCTCCTGGCTCTGCGTTGCTCCCAGTTGCCTCTATGTCAACCTCTCCAGGCTCGGCGTTGTCTCTCTGGTACTAACTTTGCCTCTTTGCTATGTATTCACTGCCCCTCGTTGTTGATCACTGATTCATTTTTGCTTAGCAACCGCGCTCTAGCAAAATGAATGACTGATCACACTAGTCTGTTCTCCAACTGACCCTCAAACCTCCTCACTCGGTCTACGATAGGGGGGAATGAGTGTAGCAACCAATAATGTTCTTACCCTAGACCAGCTGGGGAAAGGATCAAAGAAATAATTCACTTGAAGATGTTGATTTGATCCCATGAGGTACTAGCCTTGGGGATATTAAGGCAAAGTTTGATCTTGGAGCTAGGGCTTGGTTTTTCTCCCCACTCCACCATCGGAATGGCTTCAAAATTGGAGGAGACCTTAAGGAAACACCAGCGAAAGAGACCCTAGGAGATCGAAATTTTTAGAGGGCTAGCTTGTTGAGAAATTGATGCTCTAGGAGCCCCAACTTGGCTAGACCTAGAAGAAGGTGAACAAATGTGATTTTTGGTGACCACCTTTTTGTAGATCAATGCCTTAGTCTTTGGGAGAATGGATTCTATGATGAATATGAGTAGGATTTCTTGGTTCCCAGTCAAGGAAACCTGAAGACCACTTCGCTAGTCTTCTAGGTCAAGGAGAAGCAATCTTGCAACTTCTATACTTCAATGCACAAATGGAATGGCTTATCAAGGTCAAATTATTTGTTAGAAATACCCCTAGGATATTTCGTTCATATTACATAGCCCATTCATTCAGAGATGCTATAATAGAGAAAAAATTCCACAATTTTAAGCAGTAAATACATGCAGCAATTAGCCCTAGAACAATGAAAGTCCCAGTCCAATGTATATGACAACATAAAACAAGAGTAACATTGAAAGCATGTACTTACATGTAACAAAATATATCCAACCATTCACAATTGACAAGAGAGAAGCTCCAATAGAAGATAGACCAATATACACACATCAAAATTCATCCAAAAAGCTCCAATTCATCCTCTAGAAAAAGTGCAAAAATATCAAGAGAGAGAAAAGATCCAATCAAAAGGAATGATGAGCAAATCAGCTCATCTCACTTGTATTTATACACAACTTAGGAGTTCGAATTAGCCTCCTTGGCCTACATAAGCCCCAAAAATAAAATAATGTTCTAATAATTCAACTTTTGGTGACAAACCCATCAAACTAGCTCATAAATGAAAAACTAAGCCTCTCAAGAGGTCAAGTAATAATCTATGCATGTCGTAGGGCCCTCTAAGAGGCCTAATGAAGTCCATGGGTGCTACAATGAAGAATAGGACCCTCAACAGCAGTGGACAAGGGGTTGGCCCCATGTAATAACTTGTGGTGCTCCAAATGACATGTGGAGGCATACAAGTGTCCTCATGGGTCTCCAAACAAATTGAAGATGCATGTAGAATGCCTTAAAAGGCTAGGATGATGGTGTAGTGTGAAAATTCTATCACTACAACAACTGATTTATTTTACCTACTTATTTCCCAATAAGTTATTTATGAATATCCTTTAGTGAACATTAAAATAAATTATGTTGTAGAGATCACATCATAATATAGAAACAAACACATGCACAAGAATTAACACATCGACACAAGTATTTAGGACAATCAGTCCCTGGAAAAACCCAATGTGGGAAAATAGGTGCAGCTAGGGAGGATTTTATTATTTAGTAATTCTTCAATACAACTGGGTGCCAAATTGGTTTACCCAACAGAAAGAAAAATCTTCAGTACTTCCCCCAGTCTCAACGTTAGCCTGGCTGACCTCTGCGTAGCTCCCAGACTCTCTGCGTCAGCCCCTGCCTCTTTGCGTCAGCACTAGGCCTCTCTACATCAGTCACGCAGGCCCTCCAGTGACTGTGCAGTCTTGCAACCTCTGCGTTCACCTCTCCAACCTCTGCGTTGTTCCCATGGTGTTGTTTCGAACTCTCTATTCCGTACTTGCTGCCTCCTGCTACTCTCCAGGCCACTAGTTCAAATATCTCAGCTAACCCCGCTCCAGAAATCGAACTGACTGGTCTCCCTTAGTGTGTTCTCCAACTGACCCTCAAGCCTCTTCTTATACTTTTCCTGTTGGTCCTTCAACAACTGAGATTAAATTTCTAATCAACAGCTAAGATTAGATTTGGCTTGATCCATGACTTTTGGAACCTTCTAACCTAGTTTTATATTAATACCCATTAATATTTTGTTTTTCCTAAGTTTGGACTTAGGAACTCCATTAAAAATATTAGTTATTTTAATATCTCCCGAACTGGTTAGAATCTGTCCAAACCATTTGGATCTTGGAGATCTCATGTGCTTTAGCCTCTCCACCAATTTTCATGGCTAGAGCACATCCGATGCTACCCCAAATCAACATGTAGGTGGTGCCACATCATCGTGCAAGGCTTGGATCATTTGCCAAGTGTATGGTGTAAAACTAGGGCCACCCGGGCATGATGGATCAGGTGCATCTTCCTCGTCTAATAAGTGAACCACGGGTAATCTCTAAATGGTTGTGTGGATCCATGGAGTGTTGTCTGCTGCTGTGGAGGCCCATGTCTCTCAACGCACACCCTACAAGTGCCAATGTAGCCCTTTGAAGGATTAGGACCTCGTATAGGGAGACCAAACCCAAAATGGAGACAATTTGCAATCGTACATAAGATCCAATGTGTCCCTTAGCCTTCCAGTACAACAAGTCATTAGAGAAATCGAGTAAATGACCAAATCATGGACTACAAGTGGGGACTTCATAATGGCATTCCCTTCCATAATGGGCTTTGAGATGTGCCAATGTCTCCTAAATTCCAAATGGGGTTAACCAATAATCCTACTAGATGGTTTCTACTTCTAAAGGGGACAATGTAGGCAGGGCACATTCTTCAAAAGGTGGTGGCATTTCACAGATAGGTGAATGAAGTAAGGGATGAAAAGGGGCAGCCCTATCACATGTTGGAGTACAAGGGTAGCTAATAAGAGGGAAGCCCACACTCGGGTGTATAATGCATAGGAGGGAGAAATCGTGGTACATGAGGTAACCCAACCTTGATTTTTCCACCCTTCTTTATATGCCTTTTGCCTTTTTATGGTTTTCTTTGATTAACTGCTCAGGGCTCAAGCGGTAAGAGGATGATGCATAAGATATAATAGAGAATACCCCCTTTTAAGGTAAGGTGGCTCATTGCCCACCATGGGTTGGGACAATCATGGGTTCCTATATGATGACGGAGGCTCATTGAACCTGTAGGAACCAGGGTGATGGCCATGCTGATGGGGTAGAGCTCATGTATTGGCTTTTCGTTCTAAATGTGTTTGTCTCGACCATCTTTTGCATTTTGTGGTACATTTCCTTGTTGAATGTAGCCAAATGTGCTTTTATCTTTCTTTTTAGGTGCATCAACCTCTAGGGCATCATTCCATTCCTGACCCAAGGTGTGGGCGAGGGGTGTTGAAGAATCTAGGGCAATTATGTATAGAAGGATTCTTCTAGACTTGATAACAATTTGTGAATCACTTTTACAATTTATCTTGTTAGCTTGATCTTCTTCTCTTATTATTATTGTGTGCATTTACTTCATCAAACTGCTACCAAAACACAAGAAATAAGAACACAAGATATTGGCTCTCTACCATGGCAAAACCTCTCTCGCTTAGAGAGGAAAACGCTTTCGTAAATTTCTCTTATTGAAGCTTCTATTGATCAATGCCAAACCCTAGACCCTTGATAAGTATATCCTCGAAGCACAAGTCAAATCCTTCCTCCTTCCTGCACTTTGTTTCCCAAAGCTTCATCCTCCTCCTTCTGACACTTCATTCTTTTTTCAACTGTTGATAGTCCTTGGTATACTAGCTCTAGAAGAGACTCCAATATTTGATCCTTAGTGAGATCCTTCACCAATGAGGATACCTTCCTTCTCTTGACCCAACCGATCTTCTTCTTGATATGTAGTTGTAGACTTGAGATGACAACATTGCAGCCCTAGTTTCTTGCATGTGTGAGAGGTTTCCCTTATGCTTTTGGCTCCTTTCTCCTTCGCTTCAGTAGGAGGCCTTATAGGCCTAAGTTACTAGCCCAAACAATGAGATATATATGACTGTGATCTTGTTGTTGTGGTGACCGCAGGCTGTCATCCTTTTCTTGCACGTGTGAATGTCTTTCTTCCTTAGAACGACCCTTTAAACTTCGGTTTAGGTCTCTCCTTCGTAGCACTAGAGGCTCCTTAAACTCAACTTCCTTCACCATTTTCTCGGCTATCTTCTTCGCTGATTTCAGAGGTAGATTGCTTTTCATTGGAGGAGTGGAAAACCTCTATATATAGAGGTTTGTCCTTCCTTTAGGCCGACTAGGAGACTTTAGGCCGACTTGAGTTTTCTTCTTTGGAATTGCTTCTTTGGTGATGTCATTGCTTGGAGAGGACTTGTGACTTTGCTTGGAGGGATATCTTTGACTCTTACACAAATATATACATGGTGTAACATGCCCTTAAGGGTCTTCAATAATTTCTTTTGACTCTTTGACTTACCTATAGCACTTTGACATGTGCTAGACCTATTTCAATGAGCAAGAAACCCATTGATAAATATAACAAAAATAATGTTTCTTTTATTGTATAAATACAAATATCAAAGGTACATTTATGAAGACGGAACCTAGTTACGCTTTCTTCAACACTCCCTCTTAACTAAGGAGGTATTCATAAATCATTACAAGGTGTTTGGCTATTTTTCAATCTTGAAGAATTCACATAAGAGAAACCGGATTGGCAATCCATTTGTTATAGCATCATAGTAACCAAAATTATTCTTATAAAGGCCTTGACTAACAGCTCTATCTTTCATAAGATTAGAGCACAATGTTGGTGAGACCAATGACTTATAGACACCTTAGTCACTATCTCTCAAGGTACATACCCACCCAGGTGTTCATTAAGTATGACCTTGTAGGACTATTCTTGTCTTGGGTTCCTAGCCCTCAAATAATATCGGTCCTCTTGCCTACTCTCGTCTTGGATTCCCTACACATCCTCAAAGAGTATCGGATGCCAGATGATTACCCAATCCTCCCATTCTTTCTTCCCAAGTGAAGACAAGAATGTTGTGTCTATCTCTTCCTCTTAATTGAGGAAGACATACCCAAATTTCTTCTGACAGGTAACTTTCCCAAGCTCCTTTGTAATTGGGAACTTGTTAGAACTCCCTCTTAGCCAGGGACTTGTCCATTCATCAACAACTTCTTCTTCGTGGGTCCTTCAGCTGCTTGATCTCCTACTTTCTTTTGATGTCATGAAGTCTTTGTTCGAACTTCTTCTTGGTAGGGCATCGGCCATCGATCACTTTCCTTCCTGGCTTGTCATGTCATTGCTCCTGCGTGGAAAGTGGCTTTCTTGATATATGTCAGGATATTTTGTCATCTAGCTACCCTTTTGTCACTTGATTATGCTTCGGGATATTTACCACATAGATGCTTAGTTGTACTTGCTTGTTCCCACACTTCGATCTAGTAGCCCTTCATGACTTCATCTTGATATTGCTTCGACATCAAATAGTGCTTTTGTTGGATGGCTCTTTGTCATGACATCTTTGTAGAGTTGAATCAATTATCTGCATTTGATATCTCCAAGGCCTTCATGGCTATCAAGGGTCCTTTGATCTTTTTCTTCCTTTGTCAGAGTTGTCATGCCTTCTTTCCGGATATATCTTTAATGGATCTTGTCAGATAGTGATTCTTTGTGACCATGGTGTTCTTCACATGCTTGATCTCTTTCTTCATTTGCTTCTTCTTGGATTGATTAGTCAACCACCTTATTCACCTTATGGGAGCACTTCTTTATCTTGACCTTCATTTCATTGTAGTACATGCCTTCGAGCATGTCATTGGTGAAACTTGATTATGCTTCGGGATATTTATCACATAGATGCTTAGTTGTACTTTCTTGTTCCCACACTTTGATCTAGTATCCCTTCATGACTTCATCCTGATATTGCTTCGACATCAAATAGTGCTTTTGTTGGATGACTCTCCATCATGACATCTTTGTAGAGTTGAATCAATTATCTGTGTATTGATATCTCCAACGCCTTCATGGGTGTCAAGGGTCCTTTGATCTTTTTCTTCCTTTGTCAGAGTTGTCATGCCTTCATTCTGGATATATCTTTAATGGATCTTGTCAGATAGCGATTCTTTGTGACCATGGCGTTCTTCATATGCTTGATCTCTTTCTTCATTTGCTTCTTCTTGGATTGATTAGTCAACCACCTTATACTCCTTATGGGAGCACTTCTTTATGTTGACCTTCATTGCATTGTAGTACATGCCTTCGAGCATGTCATTGGTGAAACTTAATTATGCTTTGGGATATTTATCACATAGATGCTTGGTTGTACTTGCTTGTTCCCACACTTCGATCTAGCACTCCTTCATGACTTCATCCTGATATTGCTTCGACACCAAATAGTGCTTTTGTTGGATGGCTTGCCATCATGACATCTTTGTAGAGTTGAATCAGTTATCTACATCTTGATATCTCCAAGGCCTTCATGGGTGTCAAGGGTTCTTTGATCTTTTTCTTCCTTTGTCAGAGTTGTCATGTCTTCTTTCAGGAGATATCTTTAATGGATCTTGTCAGATAGTGATTCTTCATGACCATGGTGTTCTTCACATGCTTGATCTCTTTCTTCATTTGCTTCTTCTTGGATTGATTAGTCAACCGCCTTATACTCCTTATGGGAGCACTTCTTTATGTTGATCTTCATTGCATTGTAGTACATGCCTTCGAGCATGTCATTGGTGAAAGAGATCCTTGACCCAATAACATATATGATGACATGACTTAGAATTTGATGTATATATATCTCATCTTAATTTTTCTTTGATCATATTGGCTTCATTTGATGGTTCTTCTTGATTAGTGTAGCCTTTCTTGCTTCATCTTTTCTTGCCTGCATATCTTCCTTTCTTGAATCTCATGAATGGGACTCCCAATGAGACATCTGCTCTTAATTACGAACCTTCTTTTGAAGATTCTATAAGAGGATCTTGAAGACCCTTATCCTGCAAATGTTTTTTCCTTTTGATGATAGAGGCCTTCTAGGATTTTAATCATGATCAATTATTCTTTCATTGTGGATGAGGTCGTATAATAGGCATGCTCCTTCTACATGAATATCTTGAGCTATATGTACACCATGCTCCTATATTCTAGAAGATATCTTTAAATATGCATTCTATTCTATTTCTACATGCTCCTATACTACTTAAAACTTTGAAAAAAGACTTAAGTAAAGAGGTTGACTTAGTCATGGTAGAGATCTGGAGGATCTTCCTTCTTTTGCTTCTTGTCTTCTTCTTTCACTTCTTGAGTTATGTGAGCTTCTTCCCTTTTTCTCTTGTTGTTGTTGTCCTTGTCCATATTCTTGACATCCAAAGCATTGAACTTTGGACATATCTGTATTGCTTGTTCTTCGTGGACCAAATTTGCCAAATTTTCCCTTTCTCTTGGCCATGGTAGCAAATGCTTGCTCCTTTGATCCCATATCACCCTTGGCTTTGAGTCTAGTTTCCTCTATCTTGCATAGAGACCATAGTTCAATTAGTGGGGTAGATTCCTTCTTGGCATATATGCTTGATGTGAAGTTGCCCCAATCCTTAGGTAGAGCATTCCTGAAGTTGATCCCTCATCTCAAAGATCTTCATGAAGTAGGGAGTTATTCCTTCCTTTGATATCTTCATCTTGTACAAATCATTTCGTAGAGATATTACTTTTCTAGTTGTGCTTACCAAGAATAGCTCTATTAGTTTATCATAGATTTCTTTTGATGTTTCAAATTTGAAGACATAAGGAATGAGAGAGTCTTTGATGGATTCTATTAGAATCCTTTGAGATCTTGTATCATCCTTATTGTACTTGGCTAAGGTTCGAGTTTGTTCGTTAGCAGGGATGGTGATATTCCCTTTGATGAGGTCTAGAAGTTCATTCTCTTTGAGAAGTAAATCAGTCCTCTTCATCCATGCAAGGAAGTTAGTGGTCCCAACCAATTTGTTACTTTCATTGCAAAAAGATATTGATGTATGTTCAGGAGGGGACATATATACTTACTTGATAGAGTTTGAGATGTAGTCGACTTTCTTTCTTCTTGAAGACTTGATGGTTTGTCTTCTTGGATCTTGATGCTCTTCAAATTGCTTTCTTTAAATAGACTTGGTTGATGATGAGATTTGCTTGGACAGTGATGACTTGACTTGTAGTTCTTCTTCCCTTGAAGATGGTGTAGCTTGATGTAGGTCCCTTCTTGACTTGATCTTTTTTAAGGTGCCTTTATATGAAAAGGCTTCTCTTCTTGCTTAGTAGTCTTCCTTATGAATAGTAGATGGCAGACCTTCTTGTCCTTGATGTGTTTGAGACTTCTTGGCTTAATGCTTCAACTTCTAGTTCTTGAGATGTCCTTTCTTGATGAGTCACCTTATGAGTGTTTTTGAGATGCCCTTTTCTGTGTCACCTTAGCTCTGATACCATGTTGAAGAATCTAGGGCAATTATGTATAGTAGGATTCTTCTAGACTTGATAACAATTTGTGAAGCACTTTTACAATTTATCTTGTTAGCTTGATCTTCTTCTCTTATTATTATTATGTGTGTATTTACTTCATCAAACTGCTACCAAAACACAAGAAACAAGAACACAAGATAGTGGCTCTCTACTAGGGCAAAACCTCTCTCTTAGAGAGGAAAACCCTTTTGTAACTTTCTCTTATTGAAGCTTCTATTGATAAATGTCAAACCCTAGACCCTTGACAATAATATCCTCCAAGCACAAGTCAAGTCCTTCCTCCTTCCTGTACTTCGTTTCCCATCACTTTGTCCTCCTCCTTCCGGCACTTCATTCTTCTTTCAACTGTTGATAGTCCTTGGTATACTAGCTTTAGAAGAGACTCTAATCTTTGATGCTTACTGAGATCCTTCACCAATGAAGATACCTTCCTTCTCTTGACCCAATCGAGCTTCTTCTTGATTTGTAGTTGCAGACTTGATATCACAATATCACAACACTGCATCCCTAGTTTCTTGCACATGTGGGTGGTTTCCCCTATACTTTTGGCTCCTTTCTCCTTCGCTTGAGAGACCCTCTTCTTCGCTTGAGTAGGAGGCCTTATAGGCCTAAGTTACTAGCCCAAATAATGAGATATATATGACTGATCTTGCTGCTGTGGTGACCATAGGCTGTCCTCCTTTTCTCGCATGCGTGACTGTATTTCTTCCTTAGAACAACCCTCTAAACTTCAGTTTAGGTCTCTCCTTCTTCGTAGCACTAGAGGCTCCTTAAACTCGACTTCCTTCACCCTTTTCCCAACTATCTTCTTTGCTGATTTCAGAGGTAGATTTCTTTTCGTTGCAGAAGTGGACATCCTCTATGTATAGAGGCTTGACCCTCCTTTAGGCCGACTAGGAGACTTTAGGCTGACTTGAGTTTTCTTCTTCGGAATTGCTTCTTTGGTGATGTCGTTGCTTGGATAGGACTTGTGACTTTGATTGGAGGGATATCTTTGACTCTTATACAAAAATATACATGGTGTAACATGCCCTTAAGGGTATTCAATAATTTCTTTTGACTCTTTGACTTACCTATAGCACTTTGACATGTGTTAGACCTATTTCAATGAGCAAGTAACTCATTGATAAATATAACAAAAATAATATTTATTTTCTTGTATAAATACAAATATCAAAAGTACTTTTATGAAGACCGAAACTAGTTACACTTTCTTCAACAAGGAGAAGGGGTGAGCTAACCCTATGTGGACCTAGTGGAGGAATGTGGACCCAGGTGAGAGAAATGATGAATGGGGTAATAATGAGTGGAAAGGGGGCGATATGTGCAGATAAGGGAGAGGGACCACGCAACCAAAATCAGGGTTTCTTGTGAAAGACCATCCCTAAAGCCAAATGGTCAGTAAAAGAGATCCCACGAGACTAGAAGCCAAGGTTAATATCCAAAACCCAAAAATATTTTATCGAAATTCCACCTAGAGACGACTTAATTAAAATAATTAATCATTTTTTAATGTTTTCGAAGTCTAAACTTAGGAAAATTGATTAATTTAAGGGTATTAATTAAGTCATGGTGAAAATCTTCTAGAAGAAAACATGGATCGAGTTCTAGTTAATCTTAGCCATCGATTTTGTTTTAATCTTGGCCGTTGATGTCTCAACGAGAGATTTTAAGAAGAAATTTGATGGGGGTTGAAGAACACAAGCCACCAGAAATTCAATTTTGTTGGGAAATTGATTTCCAGAGTAGCAGTTGTGAGTTGCCGGAGGTGATTAGTAAAATCGAAGCAATGAGAGAGGGGCAGGGATAGTAAGGTCGGAAGGAAGATTTTCCAGTCCAATGAGTGCATAGCAGAGAGACAGAGAGTTCCACAGAGAGGCAGCACAGTGCTTCAGAGGGGAAGTCGTATTTCGCTGGGGAGAAGCAGTGATTCAGTGCCAAAAGCGAAAGTGGGAGCCCGAAGGATAGAAGAATCGATCTTCTAGACAACAGCTAATTAGTTAGCGACCTTCTATCAACCTTCTTGCTGCTCCAAGAAGACTAAACATAGGTCTACAACTCTACCCTCTAACAATCCTGTAGTTACTTCAAGAATGACTGCTCTTAGGGTCTTCAACACCAATGCCTTGACACAACTTTTCTCCACCAAAGTCATTGAACTTAGGGCACACAAACAAGGCCTCACTCAATCCCTTAACAAACTTTATGATGACTGATCTGTTAGTTTTTTATGGTTGGGTAGCATCGGATAGGTGCTCTACACTTGACTTTGGTCAGAGGCTAAAAATTTCAGGGGAAAACATCTAGAGATGGCTCAATTAAGTTAATTAGTCTATAATTAAATATTTCCTAAGTCTAACGTAGGAAAAGTGATTAATTATCTAGAATTAATTGAGAAGGGTGAGATTTCTCTAGAAACTCACATGGATCGACTTAGAGATGATCTTAGTCATTTATGAGGACTTAATCATGGCCATTAGTGAGGAAACAATAGATTATAAGAGGAGGTCGATGGAGTTAGAGATAGACACACAGTGAGATCGATTTCCTTGGAAGATCGAACTATCCAGCAACAACAGTTGAGCAGGGAAGAGGAGTTCAAGCCAAAGGGGAATCAAAGTCAATGAGAGGTAGAGACAGTGAATCGGGAGGAAGTTTTTAGTTTCGTAGAGGTAGCAACAAAAGGCAGAGTTATTCCATTGGAGGTTGCATAGGTACTGTGTGGACAACTTCAGAGTGGTAGAGTTATTCCATTGGATGTTTCATAGGGACTGTGCGGGCAACTTCAGAGTGGCAGAGTTATTCCATTGGAGGTTGCATAAGGACTGTGTGGGCAACTTCAGAGTGGCAGATCAATGTAGCTGAGAAGGGGGTTGATTCAACTTCCAAGAGGTCGGGAAAATTTTCCAAAGGGTCGGAGGATCACTTCCAGCAGCAGCAACAGGCAAGATGTTAAACTTACAGGTAGATTCTAGGAGTGCGAGTTACAAGTTGTGCAACATCTGCGCAAGGGCCTGCGCAAGGGTTTTGGACGACCAATTTTTTGAGTGGTGTTGTGTCGGGATTGTCCATGGAGGAGGGAGAAATGTTAATTTTCTTAGGGCTATATTGTTATTTGCTTTTATAATTGCATTTCTTCATTAACACATTAAGTTCAACCCATAATATCATAACATTATTCAGATTTACATCATTATTCATCATCTTATGCAACTATGTAGAAAGAACAATATCATCATTATCAATTCAGAGGAACATAAAGGAACAATAGAAGAAAACCTTTCACCCATAGGGACACCATGATTGGTCGGAAACTAGGGAAAAATCCACTATGCAGAAAACCCTTTCGAAATCTTCTTCTTATTAGATCATCATCAAATAATTCAGCAAAAGAGAGTACAATGATCAATATCTTCAACAATGCAACTAATTAGAAAAACAACTACAATATCCTTGAAATGAACCCAACAATGTATATACTCAAAATCCTGATTCTGAAGTCTATAATGAACTGTCACTGTCTGTGGTATCTGCGATCAACTGCTAAACACTGCGGTCAACGTGCGAAAACTTCGAAATACTGAGATTTCATCTTTTAGTTCCTGGTCGCAAGGAGGAGGAAATATGCGAGTGACTATTGCTTCCCAGTCACTCCCTTAAGCCTGACAAGCAAGTGACTATGGTCAGATCTGGATTGCGAAAACCCTAACTCCCAGTCTCATGCATAGTGAGTTGTTTGTGCAACTAGAAGGCTCCAGTTGCACGCATGAGCCTCTGAGAGAGAAACTGTAGTCGGGATCCTTCTTTGTTGTTCCTGTGATCGTGGCTCAAAACCCTAGATTTGAAACACGAGCTTCGAACCCTGTGATTTCACCTCAGAGCAAACCTAATTCTCCACAGTCGAGCCTCAAGCATGTGGGAGCCAAAAACAAGATAGAGGAGTGTCTCATGGTTGTGCCTAAATGAGGTAGAGTGCACTTGTATTTATATCCTTTCAAGGTGGTCCACTTTGCTTTAGGGCCGACCTTATCAAATATGCACATGTGGGTTTTTCTTCATAAGTACACTTTCCCTTATCTAATTTGAGTGAACTTTAAGTCGATTTTGGTCCTCTCGAAAAGAGGAATTCAATGAAATCATTATCTCCATCAAGTGCGCTGTCCAAAGTTGAATTTGAACGCAATTGCATATTTTTAACACTCCTTCTCAACTAGGGAGAATTCCACCTACCAATATCTGACCATCGATCAACATGTCATCCTGCCATCATATTCTCTCTAGTCTCAAGCATCTCATCATCATGTATTGTCACTTATCATCTCAATTCTTCTCTTGCTTATTCCTACTTATTTCTTGATTGGCCCTGCTCATATGTTGAACATTCTCGAATCTAAAAGACGAAGAATTTTGACATCGGAGGGGAGCTTAATCTACCACCCTTTGTCAATCGGGCTACTACCCGAAATCTTTGCCAGTAGGTTACTACCCGGGGATATTGGCAGAGAGCTAAATTTGCGATCTGTATCTACTATCATCATTGGAGAGCATACCATCAAGGGAGCACATCTCAACCTAGAACCACATCAGGAAGCTCAATCTCAACCCAGAATCTCATGGGGGAGCTACTACTACGACCCCATATTGAGCAATAGGATATCCAAAAACACAGGGGAGCACATCTCAACCCTGGAATCAAATCAGGGAGCTCATTCTCAACCCGGAACTGTGTAGTGGAGCAAATCTCAATCCAATCCTATTAACTATTGATCTTCCCATCAATGACTCTAGGCAGTCATGTATTAGAACACCTACATCATAGTCGACTTGGGTTGTACACCCCAAGTACACTCAACCCGTTGGCCAAACAGGGAGCGGTATGCCCAAACAGCCCAATTTGTGGGTATGATGCCAAATGGGTTATACTCTGCACAAACCATATAGGGGAGCAGCATGTTTGACCCTATGAATTTAGGGGAGCAACATCTTCAACCCTATGGGTAACAGATAGGGGTGATACCCTATTGTCCAGAGTTCCCTCAACCCCAGGAGCCCTCTATCTCAATTCTACACCCTGGGAGCTCAGACAGGGAGGAACCACTGACTCAGTGTCCTCGATCAATGTTACTTTCATCATACTCATATGCAGTACCAACTTGATCATTATGTAGCAATAGTAGCGGTCTCTTGTTCATGCAGGACATCAAATCAAATATCATATTAGAACATATATATATATAGAGAGAGAGATATCAAAAAAAGATACCATAGTCATCCTCCCTCTCAAGGAGGTGCCAACCACAAGCCTGAGCTTGTCTCGTATAACAACACTGTCTCAATATATGAAGGTACCTCAGTCCCAGTGATATGTGGGACTCTCTACCAATGGGTTCCCTCTCTTTGTCATCATATTGTATCCATGTTGTAATGATCCTAAATAGGAAATACAAGTGATAACAGAAAATACAAAAACGGAATGTTCAGCAGACACCCATATAAATACTCTAAATGGAGAACTTATGAGCCATTTTATTAATTTTTTGCAAGCCAAATACAATAGATGATGGAATGGTGCACCTAGGCTTATCTCAATGGAAAAGCAGGACCAAAACCAGGTAGGAAAAGGGCTAAGATGAAGGCTGCCTAGCTGTTGCACCACTTTGCACTGCACTGCCCAGAAAATTATTGCTTTTCTAAAGTTTGAATGGCTGGAATGGGTACTAAAATCGCCTAAAAAATTATATCCTTTTAACCCTAAACTCCTTGGACAAAACCCAAAAGAACCCAGAAGGGATTTTAGCTGGTTTTGAATTTGGTTTTTCAACCCCCTTGGAGCCTCACCCCAGCTATGGCTACCAAATTTGACCTGCTAGAAACTGGCTGCAAATCCACCTGCAAACTCCTCCAAAATTCTGGGTTTACCCTGTCTATCCAACTCCTAACTTTGACCCAATTGCTCTGCAAGCACCACGAAATTCTGCTATGTGGACTCTGCGTTGTCTCTCAGCCCGGAGATGCGAATTGCTGGAATGCTGGCTCAGTTGGCTAAAAGATCCAGTGAAAATTCCTATCCAACACTGCTACCTCAGCTCCCTCACCTCTCGGCAAGCTATGTGATCCTTGCTGGTCTCAAACTCCCTCTACGTGATTCCTGGTTGCCCAGAAATACGCACTCCCTTCCTCTATGTTGTTGTCGATGTGTGTCACTACCCTGGAACTCCTGAAAATTCCTGTAGAACAACTTCCCTAGGGCGGGCACGGATGGTCCCCCAAAGTTGAGGTTGAATCTCCCGCGTGAGAGAATCGTGGCTAAACAGTCGGTAGACTCGCTAAACAGCAGAGTGAACAAATGTGTGTTTGTTTGCAAATGTCAAAGATGAAAACAAAATGAGAGTTGATCTCTCTTTATAACTCCTTGGCCCCCCTTAGTCTCATGTAGGCCCCTCCATCCACCCATTCGATTTTCCCTCCAAGCATATCGAATGGCTAATTTGAACTCCTATGTGCATGGCCCCCACATTCCACTAGCAACTAAATAAAGTCGATTTGGCCCCTGAGTCCCTAAGTCGAAAGTGTGGGGCTCTCTTCCTTAGTAAAAATGTGCAAAATTGTGTATCATCACTCTGTTACTAATGTGTTTGAGAAGGGACATGACAGTCCTCCCCTCCCAAATGTTGCTTGCCCTCAAGCAACCTCAAAGCTTGGTACTCCAAAATATACTCACCCTCCCAGGTGGCATCCTTATCTCGCAAGTTCTTCCAAAGCACCAAACATCACTTGTCCTCAAGCAATGCCTGAACAAACACCCTCTCTGACTGTGGACCCCAACTATCACTGCAAACTTCACCAGGGTCCCAAATGTGCCATTGGATCGTCCTTGATTGTTGTACTATACTATAGTGAAGGAGTCCCCAATACTAGGATCCCAAGCCAAGCTGATTAATGTGAAGCCCCCCTTGCTCCACTCACTATCCTGCCAGATATGGGCATTAGAACCTCTGTGTCTATCACCAATAAGTAGAGCATGCTACAATGTAAAACTTTGCCCAAATCCTCATGAAGTTGCTCTACTGAATAGTCCACCCCATGAACTCTGATTGTGGGCCCTTGAGATACAACTCAATCCCTATGTGAATAAAACCTCTCCTGAATGATCTCCTCCTGAAATCCTCTTGTTGGCCATGCTGCCATGTTGATGAAGTCTTCCACATCCTTGGCGAATCAATGAAACCCAATGGAGAATCTTGATGACCCTCCCTTATAGAAACCAACTCACCCCTATGGGTATCTAAACTACTAAGTACTATGACGCTAGGGTCCCATGCCCAACGCAACAAGAAACTGTCTTGTTGAACCCACGACACCCTGGTCATCACTAACTGTCTAACATACTCGTACCAGAGCCTCCTCCCGCATAGGTCTCCGCCACAATCTATGCGATGATCGAGGTTAGGCCCAACCTGCCCAAGAGACCCAATAGTGTCAATGCCTATCCCTACATGGTTGGCCCCAAACTTGAGCAATAATCTACCTCGCCCTATGGTGAGGGCTTCAGCGATTCCCCATGTGTCTGCTTGTGAATAAATCAATTCGCATGTTATCCTGGCCATGCTCACTGAGGAGTGGAGTAGCCCACCAATCCACTCGATCCCTGGATCCCATAACCATACTAGAGGTCCACAACCCCCAATCCTCTTGTGAATGAATCAATTCACATGTTATCATGCGCATGCTCACTGAGGAGTGGAGTATCCCACCAATCTACTCGATCCCTGGATCCCATAACCATACTAGAGGTTCACAACCCCCAATCCTCTCTACCTGTCACTATGATATGCCTCTAGTTGTTGGGACTCCTCTTTGCCCCATCTTTGACTCCTGTAGATATCTAACAGGTAGGCACCGAGCATCAAGAACCCATGTTGCGAATAATCAACTGCTTTGCGCCTGCCAAATCACATAGCAAGATCTACTATCCCAACTCTTGATGATATGCCCTGGTCCTGCTAGAAGCCTAGGCATCATCCTGCCAATAAGGGCTACCATCCTTCGCATCTCATGCTCACCTAATGTCTCAAGTTGTCGAGCTGGAAAAGCGCCATACAAGTCCCTCTCGGTCACCTCCCCAAGTGTGAGCCTAGGGGTGGAACTTATGCTACCTCGACAATCAACCATGTTATCCCTAAGCCTGTATCTGTCAACTCGTGCACCTACCAAGTGTCTGAACTGGAGAGTCTCCTCCCAACCCATGACACATTGTATCTCATCCAACTGCCTAGGGTGAGCCTCCCATGCCCTGTTGCTTGAATGGAGTGTCAAGGGGCAACAACCAAACACTATGTGACTGTAAGCAACATTGTGGGAGGATGGTTGGGTATGTCCCGAAGGGTATGATCAAGAGTCTACCAGAATGCTCAAGTGTAATCCTACGAACGTTCCTATCTCTGCCTTGGTTCTGTTGACAACCCCATCGAGGCCCTATCTCCGCTAAACATGGTGTCACTAGATGCTTAACCATGTCCTCATCAATCCTAGGTGAGATGCATCCAATCGTACACCTACTGCCCCTATCCAGAAGTCTCCTTCGAGGTAATGCTCCAAGCGCCCACTGCATACCACCCAGTATCATCGCACTCATCGACATGCCACTATATACCGTAACCTGTCTATGTACACCATGCAATACTTCTAGCTACAACCATACCATCCTATATCCTCCTGTATCCTGCCTGTGTCACTGCACCTGTCACTCCCCACACGCCCTGAATGTGATGCGAGTCATTCCTCCTACCCCACAGTGTTAACCAGCATGTTGTGGTATACCACCATGTATCTCCATACTCCTCTGCAGGCAACTGCTCCTCACTGCATAGCCCTGCACACCACTAGGTGCTATGGCCTAGAATTGGGTCTGTATGCATTAGGCCACATCCCTCTATATAAAACTGGACACTACGACCTGACTCTATGTAGTCTTGTGTACCACTGCCTACTATCATAACACCCTATAACATATGGTATCCCGCATGTGCCAAAGTGTCTGCCACTCTGATAGTGACCCCACCATGACATGCGTCATGTCCCCTCGTCCATCTTGGTAGACCTGAGCACCCTAACTCCACTCCTGCTAGGGGGGATATCTCTATTGTGTTGATCCTCTGTGACCCCTGAGTCTTAAACCTCAATGGGAGAACATCGTCTCCATACAATATCTAGTCTAGTGGCATACCCATGCCACCTCCTCCAACCAGCTCCTGCTAAAGAATGCTAATTGTCCAGCACTCCCATGCGTAACCAACATGCCAAAACAACCAATGGAGTCTGCTCACAAACCACTTGGCCACTAGCATCAACTGGAACTCCCCTAAGGAATGCATGCGCTCAAGCACGGGGTTGACTACCTCATCAATGCCATAGCTATCCCACATGTTTGATATCGGATAGGAAGCCCTACCTGGATCCCAATGCCAACCTGAGCCTCCAGCACCCTCAATGTCTGAGAGCTCCCACTGAGCTTTACTCTAGTCTACGACCATCTCCATGAGTCTAGCCCACTCAACTGGGTACCAACTCAGAATCTCTTGCCATCCAACCCCAAGAGAGGGATCGAATGCACAAACTCTAGCACATACAACAAGCCCTCCATCTTGCGAGTGTTGCACCCTACGCAATTCATGTCGCCTCAACTCACCATCTTGGTCAACACATAAAATTTGTCGGGGAGTCTCTGCATCTCTTTCTCCCTGGTGCAAATGTAGTCTAGCAATGTTGCTAGCCCCATCTATATTAGCCCAGAGAGAGCTATTATCTAGAAGTACTACAACTCTGTTGATGGTTTGTGCATCTAACAGCTCTAAGTCAGTGGTGGGCCCCAAAGAAGACTGCTCATCGTCCACCATGGGCTTAACATGAGTCACGAATTGTCCCTCCATGACTAGCTCACTCCCCTCTATGTTCTCTCCATGTTGTTGTAGGTGGTTCTCCTCCCAAAACTCATCATAGATCTGGGTGCCTCTATACATATCAACTCCTCATCAAGGGTGGTGATGTCTCTCGGCACCTCATCATCCTGTCGTGCGCTGCTATCACCTATACACAATCATGACCCCGGATATCTCAACAATGAATGTCAGCTTCTCTACAGTGAACATGTTTGTGTTTCCTGGCGCCCCATCAATGGATGGTCCTATGGGTGTATGCTCTACTTTCTCCCCCAATGTGTCAACTGGTGCTATCAAAGAAGCCTCCAACAATGGTGACTCTTGTGCCACACTGGGTATACCAATGTAATCCTCACACTCCCGCGTGTCTTCTACCTCATGTTCAATCTCCTCCTCAAGCCCCTGATGTCTAAGACCAGGTCTCCATCAGCAAAATAATCTCCTTGACTCATCCTACAACTATCTCTGGCCTGCCTGCTCCTTTTCAGGGGATCTGGTGCCCTGATTCTGTCGGCTTTCCCTACATAGTGTAAATGGTTGTACTCCCATGGCTTGTGCACCTCTAGTGTCTTTGTTGTAAGGACAAGGATGGATCTGGTTTGACACCTTCCTCAACTGAGCCAACCTCTCATCGCTCCAGTGGATTCCACCCCAGAATTCTTACAGACTGAATCTCACTTGAGCCATGGGTAGTGTACGGTGTAACTCGTCATCATGCATGCATGCCCAAATCTCCCATGATCTTACTAGTTACCCACAGTTGGGCCAAGATCATGCTTTGATACCACTGTAATGATCCTAAATAGGAAATACAAGTGATAATAGCAAATATTCTATACAACAAAATACAAAAACAAAATGTTCAGCAGACACCCATATAAATATTGTAAATGGAGAACTTTTGAGCCATTTCACTAATTTTTTGCAAGCCAAATACAATAGATGATGGAATGGTGCACCTAAAAAGGGCTAAATTGAAGGTTGCCCAGCTGTTGCACCACTCTGCACTATGCTGCCCAGAAAATTACTGCTTTTCTGAAGTTCAAATGGCTAGAATGGGTACTAAAACCGCCCAAAAAATTATATCCTTTTAACCCTGGACTCTTTGGCCAAAACCCAGAAAAACCTAGAAGGGATTTTAGCTAGTTTTGACTTTGGTTTTTCGACCCCCTTGGAGCCTCACCCTAGCTATGGTTGCCAAATTTGACTTGCTGGAAATTGGCTGCAAATGCACCTGCAAACTCCTCCAAAATGTTGGGTTTAACCATGCAATCCAACTCCTAACTTCCAGAATGAACTCTTGGCCCGGCCCAGTTGCTCTCCAATCACCACGAAATTTTGATGTGTGGCCTTTGCGCTGTCTCTCAACCCAGAAATGCGAATTTCTGGAATGTTGGCTCAGCTGGCTGAAAGCTCCAGCGAAAATGCTTGTCCAATGTTGCTACTTCAGCTCCCTCACCTCTTGGCAAGTTGTGTGATCCCTGCTGGTCTCAAACTCCCTCTATGTGATTCCTTGCTGCCCAAAAATACACACTCCCTTCCTCTTCACTGTTACTGATGTGTGTCACTATCCTGGAACTCCTGAAAACTCTTGTAGAACAACCTCCATAGGGCAGGCACGGATGGTCCCCCAAAGTAGAGGTTGAATCTCACGCGTGAGAGACTCATGGCTAAACAATTGGTGGAATTTCTAAACAACAACGTGAACAAATGTGTGTTTGTTTGCAAATGTCAAGATGAAAACAAAATGAGAGTTGATCTCTCTTTGTAACTCCTTGGGCCCCCTTAGCCTCATGTAGGCTCCTCCATCCACCCATTCGATTTTCCCTCCAAGCATATCGAATGGCTAATTCGAACTCCTATGTGGGTGGCCCCCACATTCCACTAGTAGCTAAATAAAGTCGATTTGGCCCCTAAGTCCCTAAGTCGAAAGTGTGGGCCTCTCTTCCTTAGTCAAAAATGTGCAAAATTGTCTAGGAGCACCTTGTTACTAATGTGTTTGAGAAGGGACATGACACATGTCATATCCAGATCCTGCTCAAACGACTCTCTAAGGAGCTTCTTCATCCTGCCTCATAGCTACCCATGATAGGAACATCGTCCTCAACCTCGGTCATGCTACAAACCTCTCATCCAAGATATCATGGCAGATCTCATACTAAGGCAACATCCAAATGTGCTCATCTCATCAATAACGATCATAATCATCATTTGTACATCCAAGTAGTCACATATCAAAGGAGGAATGACTCAGACCAAAAATTGATCATCTCAAAGGATGCTTGGTGGAAACTCTATGTGAGTGAAGCGGCTCAATCATGAACTCATTCAGGTTCTATGCACATCATATCTATATATGGATGGGTGTTCAAAACAGAACATCAATGCTATGAAAATTCCTACACTAAAGGAACCCGTACTACATCAAATTTGAATTTGCTTCACCTACTCGATTTTTAACATACATTATCAAGTTATTCTTCTGAATACTGAAGTAAATTTCTTAAATACCGGCAGAAAATCTGAGTGAGTTTTACCTCACTTCACCCGACAGAATTTCTGATTTGGCAACAAGACAAGCTAACCCTGGCTACTTCTGCACTGGCCCTGTGTAAGCCTTGTGTCACCTCTTCTGCCCTCTGCGTCAGCTATTTCGGTTGTTCTGACAGTTTCGGCTTCTGCATGACATGCATCTTTCCCTTCTACGCTAGCCTTTCTAGCTTTGCGTTAAGGCTGCGTGGGCCCAGACTGGCCCAACGTCAGCTCTCCCAATGACTGCGATGCCTCTGTGCAAGCTCTTTGCTCCTCTCTGTCAGTATTCTTCAGAAAGTCCTCCCAAATTCTCACTACCCTTCTACTGTTGAATGATCACTTAGTTCAAATTTCTCAGCTTCCTAGCCCCAGAAATCGAACTCCAAATCAATTTGTTCTCTCCGTGTGTGTCTCCAAATGAACCCCAAGCCTCAATTTATACTTTTCCTATTAAATCTTCAACAGCTAAGATTAAGTCTCTAATCAACGACTAAGATTAAAACATGACTTGATCCACCTTCTAGATCATTTTCACCCATATTTTGATTAATACCCATTAATATTTTATTTCCCCTAAGTTTAGACTTAGAAACTCCATTAAAACTATTAATTATTTTAATAAAATACAATCCGGGTGGAATTTCACCAAATGGTTTCTGGGTTCTTTAGAACTCATGTGCCTTAGCCTCTCCACCAATTTTCAAGCATAGAGAACTTCTAATTCTACCAAAAATTAACACACCCTCTTAGCGAGGAAAGTGCTCCAGCAACAATGTCCACCTGCATGCTTCTCTGTTTCTGAAGCACCTCCTTTCTTCATTGTTGCTGCCACCAACACTTTGTTGTTGTTGCTACTATACTGTTGCCCATGACACTTCCACTGCCACTGCTGCATCTATACTACAACTCCCTCTCAAACGCTACATTTGTTATGCTGCTAGCACTGGCTGCCATGGCTAACACTGCACCTGTACTGCAACTCAGTTGTTGAGAGAAGAAATTGAAAAAAATCCAAAATTGGTTGAACTTAACTGTGTTTAGCATAATACAATGAATGTTGGAATCTGACTGCTACTGACCCTCTGAATCTTCTGCACTGTTGCTAACTTCTGCACTATGCCAATTGCATTACTTCCAACCTTGCTCTACACTAATTAGTCTTTGGTCCCAAGCCACTGCATCTGTCCTCCAAATAGTCCACTGCATCATCTGACACTAATTACATCTTGCTATTGATAAATCTTGCGCTCCCGTAGTAAGGAATTGATCCAAGAGGTGGACTCCTCAAGGGTCCTGCCCACATGTAGTCTTCCTTACTACAGCTCAATATCACCCCATCTCCCTCCTGGAGATGTGTGGGCACTCATAGAATACTCTTCCTCGTCTATCTTCGCAGCTACAACTTGTGAATCATGCTTCTCGTCCTTACCTTTTTGCTTCAAAGGACACTGAGATGCAAAGTGACCTATCTCGCCACATTTGAAACATTTCACTTTTGAAATGTCCTTCTTCTGCTTTTGTTTTTGCTGTCCCTTCGATGCTAGAGTTGTGTTTTCCTCCTCCTTCGTCTTTGTGCCACTCCCGCTGCTGCCATTGAGTTTGACCTTCACTAGGTCCCTTCTTAACTCCTATTGAAGAGCCGCCCACATCTCCTCCCATGAAGGTAGTTTTTCCCTGCCCAATATGCTTTGGACGAAAACTTGCCATTCATTCGAGACTCCATTCAGGGCTATCCTCACCATCGTGGTTGGCTAAGGAGTGGACCCCGTTGACCACTACGTGTCAACAACCCATAGCAGTACACCCCCTTTTTCGCAAAAGGGATAGTGCCTTATCGATGTGTTCCTGCCATCCAGCTATCATCGTCAACCTGAGGATCATGTTATAATGTAAACCCATTCTACATGTGTATAATGTAAATAATCTCAGCAGATCCGTGTCATGTATGTAATCACCTAGGTAAACCTACTTTTCTGGTGACGATCTACATTCCAGGAGGTTTTTTGTCTCACCAATCTACTCTCGGATGGTCGACAGAGTTTTTGTTTAGCCTTACCCCAAAGCCGGAGTAGATTTTGTCACTGGGATCTTAGGGGAGTCCTAGTGTTATAGATCGGGTCTCGATTTGGGAATAATCTTAACTATTTCGTTAGGTTATTTTATTACAAATTGCTTAGTCTGCTCAATTATATTTGTGTCGCAGAAATGGGTAGTTTGTGAGGGTCTATTTCAAATGGGTTTTCCCCCTTGAGATGTAAAAAATGTAAAAATCATGATGTAAAGTATCTTGAGGATTAGAACTAATTTATCCTCTCATAGGTTAATTAATTAATTTTTTTGACTAAAATTAATTAAAATCCTAAGCCAGAAATTTAATTAATTATAGGTCCTAGGTAAATTAAAATTTTCCAAAGGCAAAATTAATGGGTCTTTTAAAAATTAAATTTTTAAAGAGGTGCAGGGACTAAGTTAATTGATTACTTTGCTAAATTTTAAGCCTTTGGTCCCTAGGGTTAAGTGAAAGTCAAAATTTTGAGGAAATTAATTCAAAAATTTAATTTTTAAATTAATTAAAATGCTTTTAATTGAAAATTTTGAAATTTCTTCAATAAATTAAAATTTCAATGGATGAGATTAAAAAAAATTTGATCCTTATCAACGGTCAAGATTGCTTCGATGAGGATCAGTCGAACTAGTCGTTGGAGGATTTATCTTTAAATAGGAGGTCATTTGTCAGTTAGTTCTGCTGACCCTGCCGCCCGCACCTACCTACACAGTTAGCGAGAAAAGCCTTCAACCCCACAAGGTGTGGTTGGTGGCAGGGAACTCAGAGAAGGGGCTGTCACACTGATCCCAACTCTCTCCGTTTTAGCTATCTCCTAGGCTAGCTAAGGGGGGTGGCCC
>APFE030453443.1:96491-119904 GCA_000404065.3 Pinus taeda | reverse complement strand
GTATACTTTTTTGAATTAATGCAAAAGTCTTTGAGGTTTTAACGTGCAGTAGTGTTCCTCTTCATGAATTTATGGTAACATTGTTTTAATTTCTGCTTAATATTATGTGAAAACTATCAATCAATAGCTCTCTTAGAATAGTCTGAATACAGGTATCTTATTCAGTTTGTTGGATCTAGGGTAACATTTTTAATTTTGATTAAAGTAGCAGGTATCTCTATTTCTTCATAATTTTACTGTTGTTCTATTTCTCTACTTGATTTGATGGTTGATCTAGTGTTTGCAGAAGATCTGTTAGGTTCTCATTGAGCATTTGGGGATAGAACTCTCAACACATATTTTTTGAAGAGCCTACTTCATATAAGCCTCAGGATTTGTATAACAATAATTTTTTCCTGCGGGGTGTTTTTGGACTAGTACCTCTCAAATTTCAATATCTTTTAAATATTTTGTGGAAATTTTGATAGATTTGGCTATTAAGAGCCTTAGATTATCAATTTTGGAAGCGGAGTTGGACTCATACTCCTCAGATCTAATAGATCTGTAAATTATTTGTATAGATTTGTTATTTACTTGTGTAGATCTGAAAGTTTGTAACATAATTTTGAATTTTAACACTTGGGTTTTTGGGATTTTCTCTATTTTCTACATATTGAGTATTGGGTTTTTCTCTTTTCACTTGTACAGAAATAGATCTGAGAAATTAGGGAAGAAAATCTTCAGATCTAGGCTAGATCTAGACCCTGGAGGGCAAGATCTGGGCTCAAAGATTGTGTGCAAGAATAGATTTGAGAAATCAACCAAGTAAATCTTCAGATCTGAGCTAGATCTAGACCATGGAGAGCAATATCTTGTCCCAAATTTGTTTTCAGGGCCAGCCATTAAAGGTTTTGCAATAAATCTGAAGATCTGAAGCAAAACCATTTTTTTCAGAACAAGGGTTTCAAGTTTTGGGGCTCCTAAGCCTAGATCTACCTTCTCCTAGTGCAACGCTAGTTCTATTGGGCCTAGTGCTAGTTCTCATTGGCCCTAGATTCCCTTGCTCCATTTTTTATTTGAATATTTGATTTTCTAAAGTTAATCATTGGTGGGTTTTTGCAAAAAATTTGATAAAAATTTGTTTAGATATTGATTTTTTTTGGCAACTTGGGCAAGTGATCTTCATGGCCTAGGGCCTAAGGGTTTGATCTCTAAACCATATTTTTCCTCACTATTTGCTACAACAGTCATATATCTTTCTAACACTGGTGAAAAATACATCTAAGTGGTTTGAAATTAACGAAAAAATTGCTAAATACATTAATAAGTCATTTGTGTTTTATGTGTATCAAGAATTTGGCCTAGATATACATTTTGGGTCACCGTTATTTTTGAATAATTCTATTTCTGAAGTCTGAAATATAACAGTGGAAAAATTTCATGTGGGTTAACCTAAAATTGGTTCTTAAGTTGTCTAATACATTAAGGAATTAATTTATTGAGTTGGACATTCATCATTAGGATTATTTCATGTTTTAATTGTTGGCTGTAATAAGTATATCAGATCTGATATAATTCGGGAAATCACATCACAACAAGCTGAAAATTTTTGATAATTCATGTGTGCAAGTTTGGAAAAATTTCGGTAAATTTTTGGCATAAAGATATCATTGATAGCCTATTGTTTTCATTGTCATATTGCTGTTGTCATAAAGTTTTTCTTACTGTCCTAAAAATTAATTTCTGAAAATTAAGTACTTTGTCATGGAATTGTGATAAAATGCATATCTTTTGTTTCATAAACTGAGTATTTTTTTGAGCATATCGAATTGCAAAATTGTTTTTGTTCTCTTGGAGCTAAATTGTATCAAGAAGATTTGAAATAAGCTAGTGTTTTAACTATAGTATCTTCAAGAGTTTATTTTCTAAGTCTTCACCTAAAATTTTTCTTACTGTCCTAAACATTAATTTCTGAAAATTAAGTACTTTGTCATGGAATTGTGATAAAATGCATATCCTTTGTTTCATAAACTGAGTATTTTTTTGAGCATATCGAATTGCAAAATTGTTTTTCTTCTCTTGGAGCTAAATTGTATCAAGAAGATTTGAAATAAGCTAGTGTTTTAACTATAGTATCTTCAAGAGTTTATTTTCTAAGCCTTCACCTAAAAAAAGGGCGAGCATTTCATTTAGGTAATTGAGGGATTTTGCGGCATAAGTGTTTTCCCATTATCGAGTCTAACTTCATCTCATCTTCTAGCACATTTTCATATAAGTTAACTTTGCATAGATAAAATTTACTTCCAAGCATAAGCTTGGTCGATAGACAGATTGATCTCCATCCATCTTTTCTTGAGAAGCCTGTTTTAATAGTACTTGAAACAGTGACCTTGTAGTTGTCAAAGCCACAGTTCTCTGCAGAGCCGGAGGCACCAGGTATGTTAGAATTTCAGGAGAGATATTGTTAATCACACCTTAGTGTGCTTCTCCTGATATTCTCTTTGTCAATTACTATGAAATCAAGCTCAACACAGAAAGGATTGAAGGGTTCACATTTAAATAGGCATTTAACTAAAATTAGCCAAGATTCTTGAATCTCACAATAGTTTTAGGATCTGCATTTCATATAAAATAGTCATTCATCTAAGCAGCAGTTGCTAATCAATTACTTGGTCTTAATTTCCCTAGCAAGATAATTGACTCCATAAGGTACTGGTATCAATCGTTTAAAATCTAATCAAATCCTATAAGTCTTGCTAAATCTTAATCAAGTACTTGATCGTTTCACTGTGTCTCCTAAACTGGCTTGTTCCCAACTAGTTCTTCTTCATTCCACCTTTCCATAGGGTCTACCCCCCTTAGCCTATTGTAGGGAGACAACTTAAACGGAGAGATTGGGGATTAGGGTGACAACCCCCTATCTAAGTCGTTGTCACCGTGCCTAGACATTTTGTGCGACAACAGACCCCACTGCAGGAATCTAGTCTTTGGTGTCCTAAAGACGTTGAATATAGAGGTTCACCCCTTCTCCTTTCTACATCAAGGTTCGCTGCAACTTTTGCTCTAAATACATCTTCCACTGTTTGAAAGAGCCTTCATACAGCGACAACAAGGCTTCCCACATCTCTCGAGTTGTATCCTTTCCTTGCAAATGTGAGACCACATGATCCCGATGGATCCTCATTGCCTTCCCCTGTGCAGCCTTGTACTTCTTCTTTTGATAACGTCAGCAAGAAAAACTACAACACTTTAGACGTAGGCCTCGAGATCATATTCCTCCAGAACAGTGAAGATTTTGGTCTTCCATATGACATAGTTGGAGGCACTGTCCAACCTGTCCTAATCTTTGAGCCCATGCGATGTCATCTCACCCAACTGTCAAACTGACTCCTCTGATCACTGCTTAGCACTTCTCAATTGCTTAGAAAGTAAGAAATTCGAACTTTCTGGCGAAATGTTCTCTTAGGAGAAAATTCCCCTTCTACGTGACTTCATTCTTTTCCACCGAATTTCTGCCCTGGCAGAAACTACCCTTCAAGTACTACGTTGAGGCTCTGCGACACTTCCTCTACCTCTGCAAAATCATGAACTGGAAATCGTACCTCTATCATCTCACTTAGAGAGAGATTTCCTCGGATCTGCTTCCCAGTAAGGACTGCGCAATCCCTTCAAGGGGATTTGAATTGCTGCCAAGTGTAGCTTTTGGCCTCACTGTTCAGCACTGGATGTGCTCTTCCTATTTCAAAATCAACCCTCTAATACCATGTGAAAATTCCTACACTAAAGGAACCCCTACTGCAGCAAATCTGAAACTACTTCACCTACTTTTTTTTTAACATACATTATCAAGTTATTCTTCTGAGTACTAAAGTAAATTACTTGTGATGACTATAAAAAATTTAAACAGCTATTTACTCTAAACATAATATGAAATCTTCATGAACCTGCTTTAAAATTTAACAAAATTTCATATATCAAATTGATTGATTTGATGAAAAGTACCTACCTGGTTTCCTATGGATGAAGAGGCTTCAGAATTGCTCCAGCTCTCGCTCCTGTTACCAAAAGACCATGACCTCCCAGCCAAACTAAGTCCAACCTAGGTACTTAGTCCAGAATGTTTTTCAATTGCTACAATTTGTTCCCTCGTGCCCAAAAACTTCGGAACAAACAAGGCTCAGTCCTTACTGTTGATAACTTCATGTTACAAATTTTCCTCCTCTCAACTGTGCTTCCTCCAACCGCCCCTTCATTATTTTTCCCCCTTTCTCTCAAGATAACCTTCCTTCTTATAAGTCTCTGTTCACTGCCTCCCTCCATCTCCGTGTCCTAATTTTGATACGTGTTGATTTTATAAAACAAAATCTTACTTGATTTGGTGATTTTATTCGAATATGTAAATTTGATTTGATAAAGTTTATTTATTATTTTAATGAATTTATTTAATTTATAATTTCAATTTAATTAATTTCATAAATTTTAATTTATAAATTAAAATTTAACATTAAAACTAACATTTTCTGTTCGTTGGAGGGTTTATCATATATATAGTGCATTACATACGGGTCCATGGATACGTAGCTATCATATGGAGGCCTCGTATGTATGCTAATACTTGTATTTTATTTATAGCTATAGGTGGGTCATTACACTAATTAAATATTTGATCTCATGAAACAGAAAACAACGCAAAGAACAAGATACATGGGATACAATTATTTTTGGACACAATAGTCCTCGGAAAAACCCAATGCGGGAAAACGGTGCGACAACTCTAAGGATTTATTATTATGCAAGAGAAATATTTGAATACAAATCTAGGATGCTCATCTAGCAATCCTTTACAGAGAAAACACTGGCGGAAAATCTAAGTGAGTTTTACCTCACTTCACCGGGCAGAATTCTGGCTGATTCGGCAACAAGACTGGCTAACTCTGGTTACTTCTGCATTGGCCCTGCATAGGCCCTACGTCAGCCTTGCTTCACCTCTTTTGCCCTCTGCGTCATCTATCCCAGTTGTTCCGACAGTTCCAGCTTCTACGTGACAGGCAACTTTTCCCTCTGCGCTGAATGATCACTTAGTTTGAATTTCTCAACTTCCTAGCCCTAGAAATTGAACTCCATATCAATTTGTTCTGTCCTTGTTTGTCTTCAAATGAACCCCAAGCCTTCATTTTATACTTTTCCTATTGAGTCTTCAACGGCCGAGATTAAGTCTCTAATCAACGACTAAGATTAAAATATGACTTAATCCGCCTTCTAGATCTTTCTCACCCATATTTTGATTAATACCCATTAATATTTTAATTTCCCTAAGTTTAGACTTAGGAACTCCATTAAAAATATTAATTATTTTAATAAAATACGATCCGGGTGGAATTTCACCAAACGGTTTCTGGGTTCTTTAGAACTCATGTACTTTAGCCTCTCCACCAATTTTCAAGGCTAGAGCACTTTTTATGTTACCAAAAACTAACAAATGATTCATTCAAGTGTTGGTTGCCAAGTTGAGTTCAACAATATCTCTTCACATCATCTTGAAATTCAATCAGAGTGTCCAAGGATTTGCATTTCCACTTTCCAATACTTCTTCAACAGCTTCGCAATATTATCTTTTCCCAACTTCAGAAATCGATTCATCATGCCATGATTCATCATTTCGAGCTTCAGAAGCCATCTCCCTCTTATATGCAAACATATTAGTTCCAGGAGCTTGCTTCATACAGTGCTCTCTACAAACATAATACTTTTCCAAACCAATATGCTTAGACTCGCAATATTGTACAATCAAATCATCTAAGTCAACTTATCAAATTTTAGATACCAGATCAGAACCAATATCAAAATCATCACAATATCACAGTATCAAATTCTTTAGAGAAGGTGGCACGTAGAGCTCTCATCAAGTCATGACTTCATCTATTGGCATGCCAACAAGTTTCCATTTGTGAAGCAATATCCAACCAAACTTCATAAACTCATCCTCATGGTCATAATATAAATCACTAGATGCAAATGCATACACCAAGAATAAGTAATGCAGGCTCCATCCATTTATCGTGAGGTTACCTCATACTGAATCACATCTATCAATACTTCAACCATTGAGCTAAGAATGAGGAGGTCAATACAAAACCATTATCGAATACCAATATTAGTCATTGAAATTCACTATGGCCACATAGCATTGTCATCAAGGAAAATCATCAGATTTGCTATCATAGTGAGATCTAGTCCAAAATGTATCTCAACATCAAGTCAAAGTTCTAAATCATTATCAGCCATCATGTCAAAAACTCCAAACACTGCTCATCTATATCAATCAACCAAATCTAGTTAGACTTTTGTAGCACAAACCTCAACGGTTAAATCATAATGACATATGCATATCCGAATCACCTGAAAAGCACAAGTTCAGTCAACATATTCACATTATAGCAAGTCATTCAAACTTCCCTGTTCATAGAACTTCCTGTTGTGTGCTTCATGTCTATAGCACAGACTTCCTTTAGGTGAACATCTGATTTCATGGACAAACATCATTTGTGTCCTGCAAGCATAGTCGTGCCCATGGATCTTCCTCTGTGCGGTCAGGAGACTACAGTCTCACCCTTTAAGTTGATATGTGAGCAACTAAGGCTTCCGAGTCACTCTCTTAAGCACTGTAAGTGAGCGACTGTGGTTGGATCTGCCCATAACTATCTCAGTGCCTCGATCTCACCCTAGAGCTTGCTTTTGTGCTGGGAGGCTATAGTCGCACATGTAGGCTTTCTTCCATGCGACTGAGGTTTAGAGTAAGAGAAAACTCTCTCCCCTCAGATCAGAACTTTGTTGCAGATCAATAATGTCAGATATATGTCTATTCATTCCCATAAATCATACTTCAATAATAAAGAGTATATCATGCAAATGAAAATGGGAGAAGGGATCTTATGGAGAGGTTCTCCCTCTAAATGGAAATCCACTTCAGTCATCTTCGTTCATGCCATCAACTTATCTATAATGTTATCATGCATCAACAACTCTGTCAGATCATAAATTCATATCATATATTCATCATGGTTATATTATGTTATCATCAGCTATGACATCAATTTGTCATCAAGGGTTAGTGTCAAAGAGCTAATAGGAGTAGACTTCAAGAATCATGATCACATGCATTACTTCTTTGTCACATAACTCAATCCATCAAGTCAGGGCATTCAATTACCAATGCCAGAATTACTAAACACATCAAAACATAACCATGGCCAACAAGAGATCTTGAATATCAATCTCATTATTATACTTCTATCATCATGGCTACCATGCTCAATACCAATAGTATTAAGTTATCATCTACTAGAATCAAGGTGCTAACCTTCTTCATGGGATCAAGATCTGACAGATGTTAGCCAAACATCAAGTATATCACTATATCAAAGATCAATATTAAGTAGCTTCATAGAATCAATAAATTCATCATATCTAAAAGGTAAGATACTTGTTTACTATTAAGTGCACCATTTCATTATAAGAACCAAGAATCCAAATCATTTTTCATATGCCTGCATGAACCATTTGAGAAGGAGGCATTCTCATCATACCTTAGGGCTTACCTTGTCATCCAATATTACAGCTGAAACATAACATTGAAACAATATACCATGCATACCTTGTAGTATTCAAATACCTGTGCATATTTTCATTTGACATAGGCAACTTGTAGCACGTAGTCATCTTTTCATTAGGTGCCTCTTTACCTTTTCCAGCTCTAGGTTTTCTTTCCTGCATCTCAAATGATCTTCAAGAAGGATCCTCTTATTACATATCATCAAGGAGGTTAGAAAATTCCAAATGCTGAAATATACATGCAGGAAGTATAAGTAATGATCAAAGCAATAATCAGATCAATAAGTCTAAACAAAAGTAAAGGCATAAAGAAGCGTCATAATTCAAGAAATACTTGTCTTCAATGAGAGGTGATCCTCTCCCTCTTGAGCCAACCTTCAAGAGCCATCATTCTCCATTGTCCACATAACAATGTTGCCTTCAATCAACTTTATCAACAACCAAACCTACTAGAGACTATCCCATCTAGGGCTCCCTTTTGAACCAACCTTCAAGAGCCATCACTGTCCATTGTCCACATAACAATGTTGCCTTCAATCAACTTTATCAACAACCAGACCTACTAGAGACTATCCCATTTAGGGCTTCATAAAATATGTCACAAGTGCTTGAGCATCTTCACATTGACCATGCAAGGTTTCATATCTCAAATCTTTGCCATAAACCAGGGTTTCTCTCAAACCCTAACCTCATAACATCCATCAAACCCTAATAAACAAAATGCCTAAGGTTTTTTTCAAACCCTAGAATTCTTTTAGGTCTCCGCCATCCTCTTCTTGCTTGCATCAATGGTGTCATCATAGGGGTGATCACCATGAATTTTCTTCAGCCAAACTCTGATACCATGTTAATTTTCTTAGGGCAATATTATTCTTTGCTTTGATAACTGTATTTCTTCATTAATACATTAAGTTCACCCCATAACATCATAACATTATTCAAATTTACATCATTATTCATCATCCTACGCAACTATGTAGAGAGAACAATATCATCGTCATCAACGTAGCGGAACATAAAGGAACAATAGAAGAAAAACATTCACACATAGACACCAGGATTGGTCAGAGACCAGGGGAAAACCCTTTCAAATTATTCTTCTTATTAGATCGCCATTAAATAATTCAGCAAAATAGAATACAATGATCCATATCTTCATCTATGCAACTAATTAGCAAAACAACTACAATATCCTTGAAATGAACCCAACAATGTGTATACTCAAAACCCTAATTTTGAAGTTTGTAATGAACTGTCACTGTCTACGGTGTCTACAATCAACGAGCGAAACTTCGGAAGACTGAGATTTCATCTTTTAGTTCTTGGTCGCACGAAGGAGGAAATATGTGAGCGACTATCATTGCCCAGTCGCTTCATTAAGCTTGGCAAGCGAGCGACTATGGTCAGATCTGGACTGCAGAAACCCTAACTCCTAGTCGCATGCATAGCGAGTTGTGCATGCAACTGGAAGGCTCCAGTCGCACGCATGAGCATCTGAGAGAGCGACTATAGTTGGGATCCTTTTGTGTTGTGCCTATGATTGTGGCTCAAAAGCCTAGATTTGAATGCGAGCTTCAGACCTTGCAATTTCACCTCATAGCAAACCTGATCCTCTGTGGATGAGCCTCGAACCTGTGCAAGCCAAAAACAAGATAGTAGAGTGTCTCATGGTTGTGTCTAAATGAGGTAGGGGGCACTTGTATTTATAGCCTTTCAAGGTGGTCCACTTTGCTTTAGGGCTGACCTTATCAAATATGCACATGTGATTTTTTCTTCACAAGTACACTTTCCCTTATCTGAACTGAGTGATCTTTAAGTCGATTTTGGTCCTCTCAAAAATAGGAATTCAATGAAATCATTATCTCCATCAAGTGAGCTGTCTAAAGTGGAATTTGGCCACAATTGAATATTTTTATCAAGAAATCCCCTCAATAATTTTGCTAAATATTCTTGTTGAGAATTGTCATTTTTTGGCATCTAGATTGTACTCAGATTTTCACTACTGCATAATAATAAAACCCTCATCTGTTGTATCGGTTTTCCTGCATTGGGTTTTTTCGTGGACAAATGTCCAAAAATAACTATGTCAATTTTATTATGTGTGTGCTTTATATTTTCCAATTTCCAACATTTATTTTCTGTAGCATTTTTGGTTGTGAAGAATTGCAGTGTGATTTATTTGTTGTTTGTCATAGCAAATAAACTACATAATTAATCAGTTAGAAGAATAAAATTCCAATTGCTGCAATTTAAGGAAAATTTCACATGGTATTACTAATTAGAGCAAGTTTGACATATTAGAGGCTCAGAGAAGGAGAGGAAGAAATTTCGCAATACAGAGGGAGTCTGAGAAAATTTCTTCTGGGTTTGCGCAGAGGTTGGTCATGTAGTGCAATTTTTTTTATAGGGGTTTGATTTTCCAATTGTAGGTGTTAGGAAGAATTTGTTTTGTTAAGTAGTAGTTCCAACAGGCAGTGGTGAAGTCGGGAAGCAATTTCGGTAAGGAGATTAGTATTTTCGTTAAGCAGATTTAGGTGTAGTTTTTTTTGCAATAATTTTGTAGTAGCAGAATCAACATTGAGTGGAAGAGAATAGCACACACTAACAGATTTTTCTTAGAGGGTTTCCAGATTTAGTTTTTTGAAGTAAGTTCTTGATTTCTCGTTGCAGAAGGTAGTGCGAGTTTGCCAGACTAGGTAGTTCGAGTTGTTGAGATTACAGTTTGTGTACCAGTTTTTGGAAAGGGACATCTGAATGGCTGTGCGAGCAGTCTCAGATAGCAGCTTAAGGTAGAGAGAGGCAGCAGTAGTAGTTATGCACATTCCAAGGGGGAGTGCGAGTAGCAAAGCAAGTAGTTGAGCAGGTGAGGAGGAGATTCTTGTTTATTTTCCAGTTGTGAATTTTGCAGAAAATGGCCTCAGCAAGACTTCAAGATCAGGATAGGCTTGATGGAGCCTCTGACTATTATATATGGAAAGCCAGAATGTCTTTCTTTCTAGATGAGCATGGCCTGAAGACGTATGCAGAAAGAATTATAGGCAAACCTACAAATCCGCTGCAATTAGAGAACTACAATAAGGAGATGGCCAAGGTGAAGTGGTTGATTCTCGATGGTGTTCAAAATCTTGTAGTCTCACACCTAGCGGCCAAGAATACGGCCAAAGAAATGTGGGATTCTCTCGTAGCACTATACTAGAATCCTTTCGAGAATCAAAAGGCGTTCCTAAAGGAGAAGATGAGAACCACTAGGATGCAGAAGGGAGGAGTTACCCCCTACCTCACCAGGATTCAGGATAACCAGAATGAGTTTGCCGCAGTTGGTGAGACACCTCAAGAAGTTGAGCTGGTGCATGTATCAACGATTTCACCGAGGGGTGGGCTATTTTCGTCCAAGGCATTACTGTTACCCCCTACCTCACCAGGATTCAGGATATCCAAAATGAGTTTGCCGCAGTTGGTGAGACACCTCAAGAAGTTGAGTTGGTGCATGTAGCTATCAACGGTTTCATCGAGGGGTGGGCTATCTTCGTCCAAGGTATTACTGGACGAGATTAGCTACCAAGTTGGGATCATTTCTGGGCATATTTTGACGTAGGAGGAGATGTGACTTACTTTAGTCAAGAGTAGTCTCAGTGGCAGCAGCAGAGGGCCAAAGAGTGTGAAGGAGGAGAACATACCCCTTGCATTGAAGGGAAAGGAAAAGAAAGGTCGTAGTCGGGGACAAGACTCATAGGGAGGAGAAAAGAAAAAGAAGGATTTTTCAAAGATCAAGTGCTTCAGGTGCGGTGAGTTTGGTCACTACAGTACCCAATATCCTCAAAGGAAGGACAAGAAGGAGAAGCAGGAGTGGGTAGAAACTTCAATAGAGAGAGACAATTTGTTGGATGAATTCACTTTGTATGTAGTTATACCTCTAGGAGAGAGGTGGGGAGACATTAAGATCTAGACTCTAGAGTTGCGCAGAGCTAGGTAGGATCCTTCGAGGAGAGCATCGGACAAATGTTGAGCATTAGGTAGGTGTTTAGCATCGAGAAGGTGTTTCCACTTGGATCAATCCCTTGCTACAGGGGCCCATAGTATTTAGTAGCAGATAAATTAGTGTTAGATGACGCAATCAGTTCTTGAGGGACAATTGCAGTACCAGTTGTAGTCAAATGCTGAGAGGCACAGATCTGTTGCAGCATAGACATTCTCAGTGGACAGTGACATTCTCAGTGGACAGTGACATTCTTAGTGGACAGTGCAAAGACTGGTAACAGTCAGATTCTCGGGAGATAGTTGCAGTTCATGAGACACAGTTGATGTAATATCCCCAATTTTGATTTTGCGTATTAGAGACAATTTTTGGAATAGGAGACAGTGCCAGCTATTCCTACTCATTTGTACATCAATTTGGCTCAATTTAATAAAATGGCTCAAAAGTTGGTGTATTTCATCTTGTTTTGATTTTTTGTGTATGTATTGAATTTCCAGGTTGTTATTCTAGTGCATGTTTATGTTATTCACTTAATATTTCCATTAGGAAATGTTAGGTTCCTATACCAATAGGTGTCATTTCTCATGGTTGACTATGGAAATACCAAATATGATCATCCTTTCCATGCTGCAAAGGTTTCATATTATCAATAGTCAAGATTCAGATAAAGAGAAGAGAAAGGAATCCCAAAGAAATACCAGGAAAGTGGCTTGCTAAGACATGCAAACAGAGAAGTGCAATCATTGACTTTCTCACAGTTGATGAATAGCCAGACAGTTTAACCCTAGCTAGATCATGTTTAAATTTCTTGTTTTAGAATAGAGAATAAGATTTGCTCAAACAGTTCAAGCTTGGCAGATCACTAGATTAGATAGAGAATTAAAGGGCCCAACTGCTCAATCTGAGCCCTTAGTTGAAATAAGGATAGATTTAGATAGGAGGGAAGCCAAAAGAAAAGAGGAAAAGCAGGGTTTGCTAGCTCAAATGCACCCAATCAAAGGAAGAAAAAAGGTTTGGTATTTTAGGTTGGGTAGGAAGATAATTATGAGATTGCAGAAAGCAGAGTGATGTTCAGTTTAAACAATATCACAAGCATCATGGCAAGGTGGCTACAAGTTCAATGGATCATGACTGACTTCCCCTTTCATTTCCCTCACAAATTTCATTAACATCCCCTAAGGATATTGAGATCTGCTCGATAGTCCTAATCCATTTCATTTTTGAGTGGTACTAAGAAAAACATTGTCTTTGCTTGGTAAACACAAGCCACATTTCTTGCGTAAATATAATCATCTCATTTCCCCTTCATCTTCTAAAAAATCTAAGTTTTACCCTATAAACTTAGCATTTCCCTATCATTTGTCATATTAACATCCTAACTTTAGTATATAACTCCTATATTAATGTTTCCCTACCCCTACTATGTATTAAAAAGCAAAAAACCCAAAATATTATATATATCCCGCCCCCGCCTAATATGGATATAGTTTAAAGATTCCTTGGGAACCATTGGTCCACCTGGGGCCAATGATAGCCCAACACGTGTCCCATTGGGATTTGTTAGACCCCTGGTCAAACGAATAACCATACCCGCCGCGCCCGCGCAATAACCTAACTAATTAACCTTTGGTTAATTAAAATGTCATGTCCGCTCTGCATTTATCAAATAACCCAAAGTTTCAAACCCACCAAACTTTATAAAAAATTTCAATTATCGCGCACGCTGTTTTGTTAAACCCTCGACAACTCACCCTCCCGTCCACTGTCGGATCGCCTTCTCTAGATCCAACGGTCCTCATTGATATCGCAAGCACCCCGACGTCAGGTTGTTAGCACCCGATGGTCGGCGGTTTTCCTCTCGTACACAGGGACACTTGGCGTGTTCCCATTGCATCGGGCCAGCGCTGATAGAAACCACCCCCGTACCAAAGGCGGTCCGATGGAAATCGGATACCGCCCTTCCTCCTTCTGCTCAAGTCACTATCCCGTCAGCAAACACGTCATCAAACGCACCGCTCCTCCAGGTGTCGTGTCCGCCATGTCAGCAATCACATCACCCTCCGTACTCCACTATCGGACAAAAGCTACGTCATGCTGACGTCATCCGCAAAATGCGCCAAAAAAACCCGAAAAGTCCAAATTTTTATAAATAGCTCGGGAAAACGATTGTTTTGTTTATTCCAAAGTTCGTTGACTACGCAACCCTGCATGTAATTTTACGACGAATTGGCTACTACTGCTACACAGTCCGCCACCCAGCAAAGTCAACTCCACAGTGCGTCACTCCAGCTCCACTTGCAGTCTTCATCATACACCGGGCACCTATAAAACAGGTATTTACCCCATAGTCATCCTCAAACCCTGTTTTAAGAAATTTCTCTGGTAAAATTACCTGGAAAAGCTAAATTTAAGTCAAAAGAATTGTTGCCTGTGACCTTTGCACTGAAAAATCACTATCCGATCGTTAATTACTTAAGAAAAGCCTATAAATCCTATCTGCCTCCGCAAGTCGCCCATGAAACTGCAATTCGAGCCTGTCTCTGCCTGTGAAATTGTTTAAAAAGCACCTACAAGGGAGAGTTTTTCCCCCGTTTCTTCCAAAGTTCCAAGCTACTTGTGTAATTCCTTGTGAGAAACCCAATCCATTGCTCTGCCTGTTATCCCAAAGAGCTCTAAACCCAAGGTTAGGGCCACTTAACGAATTGAAAGGGAGGCTATTTTCACAATCTTATCCAACCTCCCCAGTACAGTCTGCATAATTCACCTTTTCCACCATGAATGCTACCCAGTGAGGTGACCACAAGATTAAATTCAGTCTGCGGGATCCTGACAAAAGTCTTAGAGCCAGAGTTTTCTTTTCTGTTGTTCCATAAACCTATATTCCAGTCAAGACACAATCAATTAAAGTATGGAGGCTCTAGTGGCTCTCAACATTGCCCCCTTGAATGCACCACATAAGGATTTGGAGTGGTTACCTCTGGCAGACAGGGACTTCCAGATTAAGGACATGATGGGTCTCAAGTCTCACCTGCAAACTTTTTGTCAATTCAGAAATAGCCATAGAAATAACACTGATGTCCTGAGAATCTGGGAATCCAACATGCCCATCTACTACATCCCTTTAGTCAATGTGTTGCCTGACTTCATTCATCTATGCCATGCAAACTATGATCCCACACAAAAAGCAATCCTCACTCCAGATGGATCTGTACTGTTCTACATTACTCCTCAATCCATAAATGAAATGCTGAACTTTGAGCCACCTCAGCCTCTGGTTCCTCTCACAATGAAACTCCTGCTTGATCAAGGTGCAAAACTGCCTAGCTCAGAAATAACAAGAGTAGGTTAGTTGTTCAAGCAACCACAGTGCCAGCCTGATCATCCTCCACCCTATCATCAAGTCTCATTCAATGAAACAGGCAAGCTCCTAATAGATATGATATCCTACATTCTAGGATGCAAAACCAGTGAGTTTGTTGATGAGACTGTGTTTGTGCTAATGTCTATGTTCACTCCAGGACAACCCCCTGTTGTCATGTATGACTATGCCACCTTCATAGCGAACAAAATCCATGAGCAATTCATGATGTTGGAGAGAGAAAGAGTGTTTAAATATACCTCTTACATATACCATCTACTGTTGTACTATCATCCTGATAGCTTCAAAGTTCCTCTCAAAAACTAGACTCCAAAGGAGAGAGGAGATTTGTCATCTTTTGGATCTTAGTTTTCCATGAAGTCCACCTCTCACCCTACACATATTGTGAGTTTATCGACATGTTCATTTACCCAGCCACTTTCCTGTTGATGATGACTCCTCCTGGCAGGCTCACTGCTGAAATGCAAAGAATTCTACATCTTCCAAGGGGCTACAGCATTGGTGATTGGTATTTCTACTAAAACCATACAGTGATCAGGATTTATGGTTGTGAGTTGCTCCCCTACAAACTGCCAAGATATGTCCCCATGAGACTTTTTGCCTTGGAATATTTCAGGCAATTTAGTAGTGCAGATTTGACTCATTTCCATGGCAAAAACAGGAAGGCACAGCTCAAGATTAGACATCAATTGGGTCCTTTTGTTTTCAATAAAAGGGAAGAAGCCTGGAGTGATGCAGACAAGATGCTAAGGGAAGAACTCATGCTGAAACAAAGCTTTTATTGGGCACCATATGACCCTGAACATTTCATAAGCTATAGAAGAGTAAAAAACAGGCTTTCAGGATATTTGCAACAGCCAATCCCTCGCATTGAACAATATGCAAATCGACAAGAATGGGTAGAGGGCACACTAATTGAAGATATTACTGAAGAAGAAAGATTAGAAAAATAAATGAAAGATTATGAGAAGAGAATTGACCTGGATTATTTTGCACAGGTCTCTTTCACACAGCCTCAACATATTGGAGCAAGCACATTAGCTACTACAACTTCACAACAGATGGCTCAAGAAGCCACTCCACCTGCAGGGAAAGGTAAAGAAATACAGCATTCAGAGCAGCAGAGTACAATGGCAGAACAACCATCTACAAATCAGGAAAAGGGTCAAGAACAAGGCCCTTCAACCCAAGTAAAGGCAGCTGAAATTCCTGTACTACAAACCCCTCACAATGAAGAAAGAGCCAAAAAGAGGGATAGACGTGAAGAGACACCTACAGGGGCATCTACAGATCAGCAGGGTGAGAAGAGACAAAGGCTAAACCCCTATACCGAGGAGGAATTCACCGAAGAAACAACAGGTAACATCAGAGGTGAGGGAACTTCTAAACAGCATATCCCTCCAATTTTGGAAACATCGACCAGCTCCTTTCAGCAGGAGCAAGAGAGACAACCTGGTGTGGAGGTTACATCCACCAAGCAACAGAGCAAGCAGGGCTCGGATATCAAGAGAGCATTCCCAGAAATTAAAGCTAGAAATGAACCGGTGAAGTTTCAGCTTTATAACCAATTGTTAAGAATGGCTCCTACCAATCAACAAAGGCTGATGGCAGCCTATGATATGCAGGCAGGGAAGATGACTCTTAGTCACTTTAGGCCCACTGTACAGCAGCCACAGTCAGCTGCAGATTATATTAGGACCAATCTGGAAGTTCTTGCCAAAGACATTCATCCAATAGACCAGATTGAGTTGCACAAACAGGCTGGAGAAATGGTATACTCCACCTTGGCAGACAAAGCTCTAATGGCTCATAGGCTGCAAAATTCATTATATAACACTTCTGCCAATTAGAGCTGGAGAAAGCCTCCTCATTGGCCAAGGATAATAGAATAAAATCCTTGGAAGAAATTATTATAGAATTGGGACATGATCCCAAGGATCCCAAAGGCGCACAGGCCTTAATAAGGAAAAAGGAGGAGGACATAGCGGCCCTAAGAAGATAATTGAAGCTGCCAGCTACAATACACCCTCAAACCACAGAGGTGGCACAGCAAAAGGAAGAAGAGGATGTGGTTAGCTTACTAATGAGGATGAACCAAAGATTGTTGGATACAGAAAAGGCCTTGGAAGAAGCTCTACAAGGAAAACAGCAAGAGTTGGCCTCTCAGCCAGCCCAAACAGCTCCAATTCTCACAGCTCCTCCTCCGGCAGTCACTATAACAGCACCTCCCCTTGATCCAGCATCAACAGTAGGTACCTCAACTTCAGTAGCAGCTATAGCAAGTGCACTACAGGAGGCCAGCTTGAGCATGGAGGAGATGATGAAAGAGATAACAGCTTTGGAGATCCAGATGGCAGAACTGAAGGAAACTAAGGAAAAACTAGCCAAAATTGAGGTTAGTTATGACAAGTCAAAGATGACTATAGCTGAGAAATCCAGCGAAGTAAAGGCTCTAGAGAATAAGATAAAAGCCTTGGAGAAGGACCTCACTCTCCATAGAACCCTGACAGAAATAAGGACCATTTTGTGGGATAAGATTGGCCAAGCTATTGTTGATCAATGGACAGCAATACAAACTATTTTTTATCAGATAGAGTTGATAGGAGTGGCTCTATATGAAACTCAAAAGGCCAGGGTATTATTGGCCAATAAGCCTGAGCAAGCCAATCAAATGATTCATTTTTTGAACTCCCATACCAATGAACAGTTAGCATCTCTAGACATTCATAACAGGACAGAGACTATTTTAAGAGCCAAGAAGGTGCTAACTATGAGAAATTTTGTTCAAACAGTAGAAAGAAAATGCCAGGAAATGCAGGCAGATATAGAAGCCTTCAGACATAAATTTGCAATGTTACAATGCAAAGGTTTACCTAGCCTGGTTACTAGCAGTGGGAAGCTGTTAAAGCAAAAACAGTATGCTCATAGGTTAAATACCTATGTGCAAAATCAAATTACAGCATCATCAAGCAGCACAGAAGAGATAGTGCCTCCCTCTGGACAGAGTTTGTATGATAAACTGGAAAGTTTGTTTTTTATTGAGCATGAGGTGGCACATCTTTTTGATTTCCAGCCAAATTATTACAGGTACACTGAAGCTGATGAAACACTAATCAAATTGAGAAAGAATAAATTACCAACAGATTAGTGGTGGCAGAGCATGCTGGAGGTTTTACCAAAATAAGTTGAGTTCTCCTTTTTGTAAATTATTTGCATTACATTTAAAAGGTAATATCAGGGAAAATCAAATCAACTAAGGAGAAGATTTGCGCCAAAAGATAAAACAGGCTCAGGCACAGGTGGCAAAAGACAGCACATCAGGAACGCACATTAGGGAAGAGAGTCAAAAAGTCAGCAACAAGCAGGACACCTAAAGCAACTAGTACAGCATAGTTATTTCCTCATTTATTGCTGCGCGGTTTTTTCTACATCAGTTATTGCCTCTGCCAAAGTAGATGGATAAATTTATGTCTAGATATTTCCCTATGGGATATTTTGTAAACTTCTTATAAATACTTTCAAAAGAGATGTACTACTGTTGGCTGATGAATATCATTTTGGACCTGCTCTGTAAATTTTGAGAACTCTTCTGAAATAAATTTGTTGGATGTTGTGTTGGTGAATTTGCTAGTTGTGGAATCAATGGTTGAAGGATGTGTTGCAAAATTCTTGTTTTGTTGCATGGATCAATAAGTTTCCTTTACTCTTGAGTTACTGTATTTGTGTTTTATTTATCATATGAATACCATGTTCTAAATTACAGGAAAAAAGGATAACCTAGAATTTACTAGTTGTACTCTGTGTTCAATTCCTGTAGTTTTCTATGTTTTCCACAGGACTATCATGGGCAAGAATTCTTAAATGCTCTTGTCTCCCTGGTTCTTACACACTGAATATCATCAAGGAATTCTTAATTGCTCCTTGATAATGTTTACACAATTTCCCTCTGTTAACATAATGAAAGATTCTTGATTGCCTTTCATTTCTTGACTTCATTTCATCCTACTTTCAGCTTCAATGTTGTTCTATGTTTAACTATCCTGCTCTGCAATCTTCCTATTGCCAAAGAAACCATATCCAGAAGTTTATTTCATTAGACTCCATCAACCCAATGGTCTGAACTTCTCTCAACTTACTACCTTCTTCTACTGAATGTCATCTTCCAAACACCAAACAAAACTTGTGTTTCATAACTAGCCTAACATACAATCAAACAAATCTAAATTACAAAGAGAGAGCCCTCTCTGGTTGCAGATTGGCTAGGATCTACAGCTGAAAGATTGGTTAGTGGTAACCTCGGCCGTATTCCCTCCTGGAGCCAGGGAACAACCTGAGTGTTAACATTATTGGCGACTCCACTGGGGATTTCTGAATCAAGAAGAGATCAGTCTCCCTGCTTTAAACATATTCAAGCAAAAATACCAAAAACAGATTTAGAAGCTGGCTCCAAAAAAGAAAACTCGTTACACCAGATCCAATTCAGATCCTAATCCCCCAGCTATCTTTGAAAATCCTAACTTGATCCCCAAAACCCTTAGAAGACAAGAAAGTCTAGAAACTGTTGATTCAGACCTTGATATACTTCAGCAAAACCTTACAACATCTGAACTTACCCCTAGAAGAGCCACAGTTCTTTCTCTCAATACTACAGCCTCTCCAAGTTCTTCATCCACACCTCAAAGTATACTTTCCACTCCCCCATCCACTACCCATATTTCCACTCTTGTCCCCCTTGTTCCAGCCCTCTTATTCCTTCCTGCTGCCCCATTTATCCCTGTAAATATGGCCAACCGTTATGCTCCTTTGCAGTTGCCTACCAATCTAGGGGCTATGCCTCAAGACTATCAAAGCAAGATCACCTACTTTGATGGTACTAGTTCCTATACGGCTCAACAACACACTAAGAAAATGCAAGACTATTTTGAGAACTATGAAATAGATAATGGTAATGTAAGAATGAAGATCTTTGTCCAAATTCTAACTGGTGATGTGAGGACCTGGTTTAGAGCACTTGCTACAAACTCTATAGCCAATCCTGAGGCCTTATATCAATCCTTCTTAAAAAGATGGGAAAAGAAGAAAGACCCTTTACACATTTTAACTGAATATAAAAATTTAAAAAGGGGCCCACAAGAGACAGTTCAAGACTATTGTGCAAGGTTTAATAATGTCTATAGTGCCATTCCTTAGAACCTTAGACCTCCTCCTGACCTAGCCTTGATCAAATTCCCTGATGGATTTGATTCGGACATGGCATATCAGCTGAGGGAAATAGCCCCATTAAGCTTAGCAGACATGCAGAATATAGTTGTTAGTGTAGAGGCAAACTTGATTGCCAAACGAAAACGGGCTAGAACTGAAAGAAGAACAACTTTTAAAGAAGAAACTTCAGCATTTGAGCAAAAGTTAGATGCAATCATTAAAGGTATGGACAGATTAGGAGATAGAGTGGAGACTATTGAAAGGAAATCATCCTGGGAAGGACAACCAAGTAACACAACAAGAATCCCAAACTTTAGAAAGAATCAAAACCCTACTGCTGGAAGGACTGGCCCTAATCAGAACATCAGACCCCCATTTCAAGAGAATTATGCTGAAGCCTCAACCTCAAGTGAGCCTGCAGAGGACACACAAATTAATCTAATGGGTTTAAACGGTGATCAACAAATTTTCCTAACACAGGAAAACCAAGAGGCTCATAATTCAAATCAATTTCAAACCAAGTCTGGAGAATCATTTGAATTTAAAGAAGGCTATGATGCAGCAGTCTATGAGGTTCATAAACAATATAAATTGAGAAGTAGGACAATAAATGTACCCGAATCCACCAAATTGAAAGATACCAAACCGCCCAAGAGAACTAAAGATACTTCTCCCCTCACAGAATTCACAGCTGAGACAGACCTCAACCCAAAAGAGCCCATCATAGAAGACATTTCAGACCTGGAAACCTCAAACAATCATCCATCTTCTTCCTCTTTTCCAAAAGAAAGTGTAAATAGATCTGCTGTAGTAAATTCCAGAGCAGAGGCACTTCCTTACAGCAGTCCTGATAAAGAAAAGAACTTGGAAAACACAACAGAAAAGGAAAGGTCTGTTGTCCACAATACATGAGTGCAAGTGGAAAAACCTTTCAACTTACAAACAGAAATAGGTAAGATAAAAATAGCCATGCCGTTGTCAGAATTGGCTAAACATGAGATCTACAGGGAACAGATCAACAAGTTACTTCAAATATCTGAAACTAGGGATGCAGTCAATGTCCTAGATGATCAACCAGCGCTGTTTTTTGGTCCTGAAGTTAATGGTAAGACAGTAGATGGTGGAGTTCCTCCATTCTATGTGAGCTTAAACATTCATGACAAAGTGTTACATAATGCAATGTTTGATTTAGGTGCTTCCCATAATCTAATGCCCAAGTCAGTGATGGAAAAGCTAGATGTAGATATCACAAGGCCATATAAGGACCTGTTCTCATTTGATTCCAACCAGGTCAGGTGTCTAGGCCTAATCAAAGACCTTTGTGTATCTTTAGTGCAATATCCAGCCAAAACAATCTTGATGGATGTGGTGGTGGCTGATATCTCGATTCCCACCTAAATATGGCATGCTGTTATCTAGATCTTGGGGTGCAAAACTCCAAGGATCTTTGCAACTAGATATGTCATATGCCACCATTTCAGTATTTGGCCACCGTAAGAGATTGTACCGGGAAACATTGATGAAATATGTGGTTAGCAGTCAAGAGAAGCCCCAAAACTTCCCCATCTATTCGATACACTCTGATATGGATTCATTTATCTTATACAATGCTGACATGTGCTCCAAAATTGAGGCTAAACTCCTAGAAACAACACAGACAATGAGCATAAATGAACAATCCAGTGACCAGGACCAAAAAATTGTTGTTGATGTGATTGATGTAACAAGCGAACCAGACATATCAAATCAGCTACAAAGTTCAAACTTACTGCCCACTAAGCAAGTTCCCAAAACTCCTGAGACTAGTGGTGATCAAGAAATCTTATGGTACTTAGAGTTTGATGGATCAGTAAACAAATTGGGGGCAGGGGCAGGGGTTTGGATACACAACATACAAAATGACCATGCTCAGGGTCATGCATATAGGCTAAATTTCAAATGCACAAACAATATGGCCGAATATGAAGCCCTTTTGCTGGGACTCAAACTAATTAGAAGTCTAGGGGTGACCAAGATTTCAATTCTAGGGGACTCAGATTTGATAATATAACAGATAAAGGGAAACTTTGTTACGAATGATCCTAGGCTAAGAGCTTATAGAGGCGCTGCCATGGAAATACTGAACACCTTCTTGGAGTCACAGCTCACCAAAATTCCAAGAAAACACAACCTACATGCACATAGTTTGGCAACCTTTTCCAGCACTTGCAAACTACCATTTGAGCCCAATCATCAGTTCACTGTTGAGATCAAACACAGACCTGTTGTCCCAGATAATGTGAAAAATTGGCAAGTGTTTGAGAATGATACCCAAATCAATAACTTCCTCACTCTAAAAGAAGAATTCTCAAGCACAAACATAGACACAAGCACTATTGATGATCAACAGCAAATTGACAAAATTGAGCAAAATATATCAGCTGAAGCAGCAAATTTGATTTTGCATCCAACAACTTTTAATCACAAAACTCTGCAAGAACTCAAACAAATGAATTTTGATGAAATAATTGAGGAAGAATCCAAAGTAATTGAGCTGAAGGACATGCCCATAGGCTTGATTGCTGCCTCTTATCCCAAAGAGCTGTAAACCCAAGGTTAGGGTCACTTAACGAATTGAAAGGGAGGCTATTTTCACAATCTTATCCAACCTCCCCAGTACAGTCTGCATAATTCACCTTTTCCACCATGAATGCTACCCAGTGAGGTGACCACAAGATTAAATTCAATCTGTAGGATCTTGACAAAAGTCTTAGAGCCAGAGTTTTCTTTTCTGCTGTTCCATAAACCTATATTCCAGTCAAGACACAATCAATTAAAGTATGGAGGCTCCAGTGGCTCTCAACATTGCCCCCTTGAATGCACCACATAAGGATTTGGAGTGGTTACCTCTGGCAGACAGGGACTTCCAGAGTAAGGACATGATGGGTCTCAAGTCTCACCTGCAAACTTTTTGTCAATTCAGAAATAGCCATAGAAATAACACTGATGTCCTGAGAATCTGGGAATCCAACATGCCCATCTACTACATCCCTTCAGTCAATGTGCTGCCTGACTTCATTCATTTATGCCATGCAAACTATGATCCCACACAAAAAGCAATCCTCACTCCAGATGGATCTATACCTAAGTTGCAGGAAACGTGGGCCTAGGGGTCGTTTCCCTAGGGAAACGAAACTGAAACGAGTTTCCCCGTACCGTACGGCGTGGAAACGCGTTTCCATACGTACGGGCGTATTTCCCGAAATGGAAACGCGCCCGTACGTACG
>APFE030453443.1:72128-85370 GCA_000404065.3 Pinus taeda | reverse complement strand
TATTTCGGTATTTTCCATTAATGAAATGAAGTATTATTTCCGCTGCATCTCTTTATTTATGGTTATCACATCTCTGTATTTATGGTTATCTCTGTAAGCTATTGCGTTCCTGTTTAAATCCGGATCACAGACCTGAAGAGACACCTACAGGGGCATCTACAGATTAGCAGGGTGAGAAGATACAAAGGCTAAACCCCTATTTTGAGGGGGAATTCACCGAAGAAACAACAGGTAACATCAGGGGTGAGGGAACTTCTGAACAACAGATCCCTTCAATTTTGGAAACATCGACCAGCTCCTTTCAACAGGAGCAAGAGAGACAGCCTGGTGTGGAGGTTACATCCACCAAGCAACAGAGCAAGCAGGGCTCGGATATCAAGAGAGCATTCACAGAAATTAAAGTTAGAAATGAACCAATGAGGTTTCAGCTTTATAACCAATTATTAAGAATGGCTCCTACCAATCAACAAAGGCTGATGGCAGCCTATGATATGCAGGCAGGGAAGATGACTCTTAGTCACTTCAGGCCCACTGTACAGCAGCCACAGTCAGCTTCAGATTATATTAGGACCAATCTGGAAGTTCTTGCCAAAGACATTCATCCAATAGACCAGATTGAGTTGCACAAACAGGCTGGAGAAATGGTATACCCCACCTTGGCAGACAAAGCTCTAATGGCTCATAGGCTGCAAAATTCGTTATATAACACTTCTGCCCAATTAGAGCTGGAGAAAGCCTCCTCATTGGCCAAGGATAATAGAATAAAATCCTTGGAAGAAATTATTATAGAATTGGGACATGGTCCCAAGGATCCCAAAGGCGCACAGGCCTTAATAAGGAAAAAGGAGGAGGACATAGCGGTCCTGAGAAGACAATTGAAGCTGCCAGCTACAATACACCCTCAAACCACAGAGGTGGCACAGCAAAAGGAAGAAGAGGATGTGGTCAGCTTACTAATGAGGATGAACCAAAGATTGTTGGATACAGAAAAGGCCTTGGAAGAAGCTCTACAAGGAAAACAGCAAGAGTTGGCCTCTCAACCAACCCAAACAGCTCCAATTCTCACAGTTCCTCCTCCAGTAGTCACTATAACAGCACCTCCCCTTGATCCAGCATCAACAGCAGGTACCTCAACTTCAACAGCAGCTACAACAAGTGCACTATAGGAGGCCAGCTTGAGAATGGAGGAGATGATGAAAGATATAAAAGCTTTGGAGATCCAGATGGCAGAACTGAAGGAAACCAAGGAAAAACTAGCCAAAATTGAGGTTAGTTATGACAAGTCAAAGATGACTGTAGCTGAGAAAACCAGGGAAGTAAAGGCTCTAGAGAATAAGATAAAAGCCTTGGAGAAGGACCTCACTCTCCATAGAACCCTGACAAAAATGAAGACCATTTTGTGGGGTAAGATTGGCCAAGCTATTGTTGATCAATGGACAGCAATACAAACTATTTTTGATCAGATAGAGTTGATAGGAGTGGCTCAATATGAAACTCAAAAGCCATGGTATTATTGGCCAATAAGCCTGAGCAAGCCAATCAAATGATTCATTTTTTGAACACTCATATCAGTGAACAGTTAGCATCTCTGGACATTCATAATAGGACAGAGACTATTTTAAGAGTCAAGAAGGTGCTAACTATGAGAAATTTTGTTCAGACAGTAGAAAGAAAATGCCAGGAAATGCAGGCAGATATAGAAGCCTTCAGACTTAAATTTGCAATGTTACAATGCAAAGGTTTACCTAGCCTAGTCACTAGCAGTGGGAAGCTGTTAAAGCAAGAACAATATGCTCATAGGTTAAATACCTATGTGCAAAATCAAATTACAGCATCATCAAGCAGCACAGAAGAGACAGTGCCTCCCTCTGGACAGAGTTTGTATGATAAACTGAAAAGTTTGTTTTTTATTGAGCATGAGGTGGCACATATTTTTGATTTCCAGCCAAATTATTACAGATACACTGAAGCTGATGAGACACTAATCAAATTGAGAAAGCATCAATTACCAACAAATCAGTGGTGGCAGAGCATGTTAGAGGTTTTACCAAAATAAGTTGAGTTCTCCTTTTTGTAAATTATTTGCATTACATTTAAAAGGTAATATCAGGGAAAATCAAATCAACTAAGGAGAAGATTCGCGCCAAAAGATAAAACAGGCTCAGGCACAGGTGGCAAAAGACAGCACATCAGGAACGCACATCAGGGAAGCGGCCATCAACCGACTATGAGAGTCAAAAAGCCAGCAACAAGCAAGACACCTAAAGCAGCCAGTACAACATAGTTATTTCCTCATTTATTGCTGCGCGGTTTTTTCTACGTCAATTATTGCCTCTGCCAGAGTAGATGGATAAATTTATGTCTAGATATTTCCCTAAGGGATATTTTGTAAACTTCTTATAAATACTTTCAAAAGAGATGTATTATTGTTGGCTGATGAATATCATTCTGGACCTGCTCTGTAAATTTTGAGAACTCTTCTGAAATAAAATTGCTGGATGATGTGCTGGTGAATTTGCTGGTTGTGGAATCAATGGTTGAAGGATGTGTTGCAGAATTCTTGTGTTGATGCATGGATCAATAAGTTTCCTTTACTCTTGAGTTATTGTATTTGTGTTTTATTTATCATATGAATACCATGTTCTAAATTACAGGAAAAAAGGATAACCCAGAATTTACTAGTTGTACCTTGTGTTCAATCCCTGTAGTTTTCTATGTTTTTCACAGGACTATCATGGGCAAGAATTCTTAAATGCTCTTGTCTCCCTGGTTCTTACACACTGAATATCATCAAGGAATTCTTAATTGCTCCTTGATAATGTTTACACAATTTCCCTTTGTTAACATAATGAAAGATTCTTGATTGCCTTTCATTTCTTGACTTCATTTCATCCTACTTTCAGCTTCAATGTTGTTCTATGTTTAACTATCCTGCTCTGCAATCTTCCTATTGCCAAAGAAACCATATCCAGAAGTTTATTTCATTAGACTCCATCAACCCAATGGTCTGAACTTCTCTCAACTTACTGCCTTGTTCTACTGAATGTCATCTTCCAAACACCAAACAAAACTTGTGTTTCATAACTAGCCTAACATACAATCAAACAAATCTAAATTACAAAGAGAGAGCCCTCTCTAGTTGCAGATTGGCTAGGATCTGCAGCTGAAAGATTGGTTAGTGGTTACCTCGGTCGTATTCCCTCCTGGAGCCAGGGAACAACCTGAGTGTTAACATTATTGGCGACTCCACTGGGGATTTCTGAATCAAGAAGAGATCAGTCTCCTTGCTTTAAACATATTCAAGCAAAAATACCAAAAACAAATTTAGAAGCTGGCTCCAAAGAAGAAAACTCGTTACACCAGATCCAATCCAGATCCTAATCCCCCAACTATCTTTGAAAATCCTAACTTGATCCCCAAAACCCTTAGAAGACAAGAAAGTCTAGAAACTGTTGATTCAGACCTTGATATACTTCAGCAAAACCTTACAAAATCTGAGCTTACCCCTAGAAGAGCCACAATTTTTTCTCTCAATACTACAGCCTCTCCAAGTTCTTCATCCACACCTCAAAGTATACTTTCCACTCCCCCATCCACTACCCATATTTCTACTCTTGTCCCCCTATTCCAGCCCTCTTATTCCTTCCTGCTGCCCCATTTATCCCTGTAAATATGGCCAACCATTATGCTCCTTTGCAGTTGCCTACCAATCCAGGGGCTATGCCTCAAGACTATCAAAGCAAGATCACCTACTTTGATGGTACTAGTTCCTATACAGCTCAACAGCACACTAAGAAAATGCAAGACTATTTTGAGAACTATGAAATATATGATGATGATGTAAGAATGAAGATCTTTGTCCAAATTCTAACTGGTGATGTGAGGACCTGGTATGCCTCAAGACTATCAAAGCAAGATCACCTACTTTGATGGTACTAGTTCCTATACAACTCAACAGCACACTAAGAAAATGCAAGACTATTTTGAGAACTATGAAATATATGATGATGATGTAAGAATGAAGATCTTTGTCCAAAGTCTAACTGGTGATGTGAGGACCTGGTTTAGAGCACTTGCTGCAAATTCTATAGCCAATCCTGAGGCCCTATATCAATCCTTCTTAAACAGATGGGAAAAGAAGAAATACCCTTTACACATTTTAATTGAATATGACAATTTGAAAAGGGGCCCACAAGAGACCGTTCAAGACTATTGTGCAAGGTTTAATAATGTCTATAGTGCCATTCCTCAGAACCTTAGACCTCCTCCTGAACTAGCCTTGATCAAATTCCCTGATGGATTTGATTCGGACATGGCATATCAGCTGAAGGAAAGAGCCCCATTAAGCCTAGTAGACATGCAGAATATAGTTGTTAGTGTAGAGGCAAACTTGATTGCCAAACGAAACCGGGCTAGAATTGAAAGAAGAACAACTTTTAAAGAAGAACCTTCAGCATTTGAGCAAAAGTTAGATGCAATCATTAAAGGTATGGACAAATTAGGAGATAGAGTGGAGACTATTGAAAGGAAATCATCCTGGGAAGGACAACCAAGTAACAAAACAAGAATCCCAAACTTTAGAAAGAATCAAAACCCTACTGCTGGAAGGACTGGCCCTGATCAGAACATCAGACCCCCATTTCAAGAGAATTATGCTGAAGCGTCAACCTCAAGTGAGCCTGCAGAGGACACACAAATTAATCTAATGGGTTTAAACAGTGATCAACAAATTTTCCTGACACAGGAGGACCAAGAGGTTCATAATTCAAATCAATTTCAAACCAAGTCTGGAGAATCATTTGATTTTAAAGAAGGCTATGATGCAATAGTCTATGAGGTTCATAAACAATATAAATTGAGAAGTAGGACAATAAATGTACCCGAATCCACCAAATTGAAAGATACCAAACCGCCCAAGAGAACTAAAGATACTTCTCCCCTCACAGAATTCACAGCTGAGACAGACCTCAACCCAAAATAGCCCATCATAGAAGACATTTCAGACCTGGAACCCTCAAACAATCAGCCATCTTCTTCCTCTTTTCCAAAAGAAAGTGTAAATAGATCTGTTGTAGTAAATTCCAGAGCAGAGGTAGTTCCTTACAACAATCCTGATAAAGAAAAGAACTTGGAAAACACAACAGAAAAGGAAAGGTTTGTTGTCCACAATACAAGAGTTTAACCTTTCAACTTAGAAACAGAAATAGGTAAGATAAAAATAACCATGCCATTGTCAGAATTGGCTAAACATGAGGTCTACAGGGAACAGATCAACAGGTCAACAGGTCACTTCAAATATCTGAAACTAGGGATGCAGTCAATGTCCTAGATGATCAACCAGAGTTGTTTTTTGGTCCTGAAGTCAATGGTAAGATAGTAGATGGTGGAGTTCCTCCATTCTATGTGAGCTTAAACATTCATGACAAAGTGTTACATAATGCAATGTTTGATTCAGGTGCTTCCCATAATCTAATGCCCAAGTCAGTGATGGAAAAGCTAGATCTAGATATCACAAGGCCATATAAGGACTTGTTCTCATTTGATTCCAGCCAGGTCAAGGGTCTAGGCCTAATCAAAGACCTTTGTTTATCACTAGTGCAATATCCAGCCAAAACAATCTTGATGGATGTGGTGGTGGCTGATATCCCACCTAAATATGGCATGTTGTTATCTAGATCTTGGGGGCAAAACTCCAAGGATCTTTGCAACTAGATATGTCATATGCCACCATTTCAGTATTTGGCCACCCTAAGAGATTGTACCGGGAAACATTGATGAAATATGTGGTTAGCAGTCAAGAGAAGCCCCAAAACTTCCCCATCTATTCGATACACTCTGATATGGATTCATTTATCTTATACAATGCTGACATGTGCTCCAAAACTGAGGCTAAACTCCTAGAAATAGCACAGACAATGAGCATAAATGAACAATCCAGTGACCAGGACCAAAAAATTGTTGATGTGATTGATGTAACAAGCGAACCAGACATATCAAATCAGCTACAAAGTTCAAACTTACTGCCCACTAAGAAAGTTTCCCAAAACTCCTGAGACTAGTGGTGATCAAGAAATCTTATGGTACTTAGAGTTTGATGGATCAGTAAACAAATTCGGGGCAGGGCAGGGGTTTGGATACACAACATACAAAATGACCATGCTCAGGGTCATGCATATAGGCTAAATTTCAAATGCACAAACAATATGGCCGAATATGAAGCCCTTTTGCTAGGACTCAAACTAATTAGAAGTCTAGGGGTGACCAAGATTTCAATTCTAGGGGACTCAGATTTGATAATACAACAGATAAAGGGAAACTTTGTTACAAATGATTCTAGGCTAAGAGCTTATAGAGGTGCAGCCATGGAAATACTGAACACCTTCTTGGAGTCACAGCTCACCAAAATTCCAAGAAAACACAACCTACATGCGCATAGTTTGGCAACCTTTGCCAGCACTTGCAAACTACCATTTGAGCCCAATCATCACTTCACTATTGAGATCAAACACAGACCTGCTGTCCCAGATAATGTGAAAAATTGGTGTTTGAGAATGATACCCAAATCAATAACTTCCTCACTCTAAAAGAAGAATTCTCAAGCACAAACATAGACACAAGCACTATTGATGATCAACAGAAAATTGACAAAATTGAGCAAAATATATCAGCTCAAGCAGCAAATTTGATTTTGCATCCAATAACTTTTAATCACAAAACTCTGCAAGAACTCAAACAAATGAATTTTGATGAAATAATTGAGGAAGAATCCGAAGTAATTGAGCTGAAGGACAATGTCCTGCCCATAGGCCTGACTCCTTTAGAGGATATATTTGATTCAAATGACATTCCAAGAAAACCAAAAATGCAACCATTAAATGCAGAGATTGAAGACTGCAACATTGGAACCACAGAAAATCCCAAAATGATAAAACTCTCCAAAACATTGCCTCCTGACCAAAAAGTCAAATACATTAAGTTGTTTACAGAGTTCCAAGATGTCTTTGCATGGAGCTATGAGGATCTAAAATCCTATGACACATCTGTTATCCAACATACAATACCCTTGAAAGAAAATAAAAAACCTTTTAAACAAAATCTGAGAAGGATTAATCCAGTCCTCCTTCCCCTTATTGAAAAAGAATTCATAAGAATGTATCAAGCTGGAATAATTTCACCCATTAGGTTTTCTGAATGGATTTCAAATCTAGTGCCCACTAGAAAGAAAAATGGAGAGATAAGGCTTTGTGTTGATCTGAGAAATTTGAATAAAGTCTCTCTCAAAGACCACTACCCCTTACCCAAGATGGATCACATTTTACAAAGGGTAGTGGGTGCTTCAAGGATCTCATTGTTAGATGGATTCTCAAGATTTAATCAGATTTTAGTTCACCCAGATGACCAAGATAAAACTGCCTTTACAACACCCTGGGGAACCTTTAAATATGTGAAGATGCCTTTTGGACTCAAAAATGCAGGGGCCACATTTCAGAGAGCAATGGACATAGCCTTTGCTAAAGAGATCCATGACTTTTTAGTCATATACCTTGATGATATCACTGCTTTTTCAAAATCAAACCAGGAACACTTAGATCATTTGAGGCAAGTGTTCCTAATTTGTAGAAAATATGGCATATCATTGAACCCAAAGAAATCATTGTTTGGTCTGGAAGAAGGCAAACTCCTAGGTCACATAATTTCTAAAGATGGAATAAGAATAGATCCAGACAGAATACAAGCTATCCTTCAAGTCCCTCGCCCAAGAAACATCAAGGAATTACAAGCCTTTCTAGGGAAAATCAATTTCCTAAGAAGATTCATTCCCAATCTGGCCGAGCTGATTAGACTGTTGAATAATATGTTGAAGAAAGATTCTAAAGTCAAATGGACAATAGAAGCTAAACAAGCCTTTGAGGAAATCAAAATAGCTTTGACAAGAACACTTGTTCTTACAAGTCCCAAGTTTGATAGAGATTTCATAATCTTTTCCTTTGCCTCTGAGCATACTATTGCTGCTGTCCTACTACAAAAAGATGACCTAGGATATGAAAAGCCCATTGCTTTCTTCAGCAAGACACTTAGAGATGCTCCACTCAAATACCAAATCATGGAGAAGCAAGCCTATGCTCTTGTGAAGGCCATAAAGGATTTCAGAATTTATATCTTGTACTCCCATGTAATTGCATATGTTCCAAATGCAGTGGTCAAAGATATCCTAACTCAAGAGGGAATTGAAGGTAAAAGCGGAAAATGGATAGCCAACATTCTAGAGTATGACATTGAGATCAAGCTAACAAAACTCATAAAAGGAAAATGGTTAGCCAAATTAATGACTGAAACCAACTTTCAAGCCCTTGACATCAATGAACTGGATAACGAATAGGAGATGGCGACTCCACAGATCAATCAAGCCTTTTTACAATCACCTTGGTACATTGATATATGTTTTGTATTGTTAAACCTGCAAGCTCCTCCAGGGTTATCCAGCACTAAAAAGAGATTCTTGAAAATGAAAGCTTCAAAGTTTTGTATTATAGACAATGTTTTATTTTGGAAAAATCATGAAGGTATTTTGCTTAATTTCCTAGTTCAGGATGAAACTGACAAAATACTCAAGGAATTTCATGCAGGGGACTGTGGAGGACACTTATACTGGAAATCTACAGCTGATAAGATTCTAAGAGCTGGGTTTTATTGGCCCTCCCTATTTATTGATGTGAGAAAATTTGTAGTTTCTTGCCATAAATGCCAGATCTTTGAAGGCAAAAGAAAGTTGTTACCCTTACCCCTCAAACCTATTTCACTTGAAAGGCCTTTTCAACAATGGGGTTTAGATTTCATTGGAGAAATTCATCCTTCCTCTTCTGGACAACACAAGTGGATCTTAACTGCCACAGATTACTTTACCAAATGGATAGAAGTTATGCCTTGTAGGCAAGCCAATGACTCAATTATCATGCAATTCTTAGAAACCAATATCCTGTCTAGATTTGGCTATCCAGAGAAGATTATTACAGACAATGCTGCTGCCTTTAAGTCCAAAAGAATGATTAATTTTTGCCACAAATACCACATTACCTTAGGTCATTCCACAGCTTATTACCCCCAAGGTAATGGCCTAGCAGAATCATCCAATAAAAGCCTGATCAACATCGTCAAAAAAGTCTTGGAGGAGAACAAAAAGAATTGGCATAAAAAGTTAGTAAATGCACTGTGGGCAGACAGATTGACCACAAAAAGATCTATTGGAACCAGCCCATATGAATTGGTTTATGGCATGGAGGTTGTGTTCCCCTCATCCTTGGGAATCCCTGTGATCAAATTGTTGCAAGAGTTACAAGCAGAACCCAATGACATCCAAAGGAGAATACATCAAACTATTCACTTGCAACAAACTAGAGAGGGAGTATATCAGAGAACTTAGGTTCTAAAAGACAAACTCAAGAAAATTTTTGACAAAAGAACAAAAGATGAGGATTTCTTCACAGGAGACAAAGTGCTAAAGTGGTACTCTAGAAGGGAAGACAAAGGAAAACATGACAAATTTGATTCCCTGTGGAAAGGCCCTTTTGTCATCTAGGTTGTACAAGGAAACAACACCTATTTTTTGAAGAATTTGGATGGCACAGAAGCCCAGGAAGGCCCAGTCAATGGGCGAATGCTCAAGCATTATTTTGACCCTCCTTGTTAAACAGAACAAGAGGGTAGTTTGTACATAAAAAGTGTTTACTTTAGCAGTTCATTTCAGCAATAGGATAGGAAATATGATGCAACAAATTTTGAGAAAGAAGCAAACAGCTATACCACCCTTGGTGTTTATTTTTGCATCCCTACTTTTCCCAAGTTCTCTCTTGATTGTTTATGACAAACAATTCTGATCAACCACCAAAGACAGAGTTGCAATTAGATTCAGATCAGCTTATGTGAAAAGCACTTATGCCACAAAGGTTCAATTGGTTAGCTTGCAGCAAAAGGAAGCTTTAAAAAACACAGCAAGGAATGAGAATGAGGCCGAATGAGAATGAGGCCATCTGACCTGTTGTTCTTTGCTTTTCTCTTGGAAAAGTCATCCCCAAGTGGAGCCACTGTTAGATTCCTATACCAATAGGTGTCATTTCTCATGATTGACTGTGGAAATACCAAATATGATCATCCTTTCCATGCTGCAAAGGTTCCATATTATCAATAGTCAAGATTCAGATAAAGAGAAGAGAAAGGAATCCCAAAGAAAGACCAGGAAAGTGGCTTGTTAAGACATGCAAACAGAGAAGTGCAATCACTGACTTTCTCACAGTTGATGAATAGCCAGATAGTTTAACCCTGGCTAGATCATGTTTAAATTTCTTGTTTTAGAATAGAGAATAAGATTTGCTCAAACAGTTCAAGCTTGGCAGATCACTAGATTAGATAGAGAATTAAAGGGCCCAACTGCTCAATCTGAGCCCTTGGTTTAAATAAGGATAGATTTAGATAGGAGGGCAGCCAAAAGAAAAGAGGAAAAGCAGGGTTTGCTAGCTCAAATGCACCCAATCAAAGGAAGAAAAAAGGTTTGGTATTTTAGGTTGGGTAGGTAGATAATTATGAGATTGCAGAAAGCAGAGTGATGTTCAGTTTAAACAATATCACAAGCATCATGGCAAGGTGGCTACAAGTTCAGTGGAGCATGATTGACTTCCCCTTTCATTTCCCCCACAAATTTCATTAACATCCCCTAAGGATATTGAGATCTGCTCGATAGTCCTAATCCATTTCATTTTTGAGTGATACTAAGCAAAACATTGTCTTTGCTTGGTAAACACAAGCCACATTTCTTGCGTAAATATAATCATCTCATTTTGCCTTCATCTCCTAAAAAATCTAAGTTTTACCCTATAAACTTAGCATTTCCCTATCATTTGTCATATTAACATCCTAACTTTAGTATATAACTCCTATATTAATGTTTCCCTACCCCTACTATGTATTAAAAAGCAAAAAACCCAAAATATTATATATATCCCGCCCCCGCCTAATATGGCTATAGTTTAAAGATTCCTTGGGAACCATTGGTCCACCTGGGGCCAATGATAGCCCACCACGTGTCCCATTGGGATTTGTTAGACCTCTGCTCAAACGAATAACCATACCCGTCGCGCCCGCGCAATAAACCTAACTAATTAACCTTTGGTTAATTAAAATGTCATGTCCACTCCGCATTTATCAAATAATCCAAAGTTTCAAACCCACCGAACTTTATAAAAAAATTTAATTATCACGCGCGCTGTTTTGTTAAACCCCCGACAACTCACCCTCCCGTCCACCGTCGGATCACCTTCTCCAGATCCAACGGTCCTCATTGATATCGGAAGCGCCTCGACATCAGGTCATTAGCACCCGATGGTCGGCAATTTTCCTGTCGTACACAGGGACACTTGGCGCGTTCCCATTGCATCGGGCCAGCACTGACAGAAACCGCCCCCGTACCAAAGGCGGTCCGATGGAAACCAGATACCGCCCTTCTTCCTTCCGCCCGAGTCATTAACTCGTCAGCAAACACGTCATCAACCGCACCGCTCCTCCAGGCGCCGTGTCCGCCATGTCAGCGACCATGTCAGCAACCACGTCACCCTCTGTACTCCACTACCGAACAAAAGCCCGAAAAGTCCAAATTTTTATAAATAGCTCAGGAAAACGATTGTTTTGTTTATTCCAAAGTTCGTTGACTGCGCAACCCTGCATGTAATTTTACGACGAATTGGCTACTACTGCTGCACAGTCCGCCACCCAGCAAAGTCAACTCCACAGTGCGTCACTCCAGCTCCACCTGCAGTCTTCATCATACATCGGGCACCCGTAAAACAGGTATTTACCCCATAGTCATCCTCAAACCCTGTTTTAAGAAATTTATTTGGTAAAATTACCTGAAAAAGCTAAATTTAATTCAAAAGAATTGTTGCCTGTGACCTTTGCACTGAAAAATCACTGTCCGACCGTTAATTACTGAAGAAAAGCCTATAAATCTTATCTGCCTCCGCAAGTCGCCCATGAAACTGCAATTTGAGCCCGTCTCTGCCTGCGAAATTGTTTAAAAAGCACCTACAAGGGAGAGTTTTTCCCCTGTTTCTTCCAAAGTTCCAAGCTACTTGTGTAATTCCCTGTGAGAAACCCAATCCCCTGCTCTGTTGCTTCTTATCCCAAAGAGCTTTAAACCCAAGGTTAGAGTCACTTAACGAATTGAAAGGAGGCTATTTTCACAATCTTATCCAACCTCCCCAGTACAATCTGCATAATTCACCTTTTCCACCATGAATGCTACCCAGTGAGGTGACCACAAGATTAAATTCAGTTGTAGGATCCTGACAAAAGTCTTAGAGCCAGAGTTTTCTTTTCTGATGTTCCATAAACCTATATTCCAATCAAGACACAATCAATTAAAGTATGGAGGCTCCAGTGGCTCTCAACATTGCCCCCTTGAATGCACCACATAAGGATTTGGAGTGGTTACCTCTGGCAGACAGGGACTTCCAGATTAAGGACATTATGGGTCTCAAGTCTCACCTGCAACTTTTTGTCAATTCAGAAATAGCCATAGAAATAACACTGATGTCCTGAGAATCTAGGAATCCAACATGCTCATCTACTACATCCCTTCAGTCAATGTGTTGCCTGACTTCATTCATCTATGCCATGCAAACTATCATCCCACACAAAGAGCAATCCTCACTCCAGATGGATCTGTACTGTTCTACATTACTCCTCAATCCATAAATGAAATGCTGAACTTTGAGCCACCTCAGCCTCTGGTTCCTCTCACAATGAAACTCCTGCTTGATCAAGGTGCAAAACTGCCTAGCTCAGAAATAACAAGAGTAGGTCAATTGTTCATGCAACCACAGTGCCAGCCTGATCATCCTCCACCCTATCATCAAGTCTCATTCAATGAAACAGGCAAGCTCCTAATAGATATGATATCCTACTTTCTAGGATGCAAAACCAGAGAGTTTGTTGATGAGACTGTGTTTGTGCTAATGTCTATATTCACTCCAGGACTGCCCCCTGCTGTCATGTATGACTATGCCACCTGTTGACCACTACGTGTTTTCATAATTAGCATAGGTTTTGGGTTAGAGTTAAATCATTTTCATTTTTGTTTAGTTGGTAAGTTACGTATTTTCTTTTTATGTTTTAGTTTATATATAATGTGTTATGTTATTTCGTTATGTTTAATTTAGATTTGAATTTTTTAGGTTTGATTTTATTTAAAAG
>APFE030453443.1:29905-69395 GCA_000404065.3 Pinus taeda | reverse complement strand
ATTTAAAGAATAGCTTTAGATTTTTTCATTCAGTTTTAAAGTTTTTGGTTTTTGCCTAAAAAAACATAAAAATATTTATCGTGGAAAGATTTTGCCAGTTGAAGTCTTAGCTTGGGAATCTCATCATGTTCTATATTTTTTGCTGAGGCTAAAATGTTGATGTGAGATTAATGTTTATCTTTTATGTGATTCCGCATGCTTCAATATAATATCTGGTTAATGCGCAAGTTTACATGGATGTATCTTTCGAAGTTTATTTCTTTTTAAATTTCCAGATCATCGTTAAGAAACACTGTGATTTTACTGAATATCTTGCATTGTTCGAAGTTATTTGATGATAAATGATTGCTGTGCACAGTTTACATATCTGCAACATCCATTAAGTGATCGTTTTAGCATCAAACCCATAAGGCACTGGTCCATCAAATTAAACAAATCCATTTAGTGCTTTTCTCTTTCGTGTCTCCCAAACCAACTGGTTCGCAGTTGGTTGTCCACCTCCTTTTAGGGTCTACACCCCTTAGCCGTGGGAGACAGGCTTAAACGGAGAGATCGGGGATCAGAGTGACAGCCCCCGGTCTAAGCGTTGTCGTGACAATCTGTGTGACAACACCACCTCCATAGCGAACAAAATCCATGAGCAATTCATGATGTTGGAGAGAGAAAGAGTGTTTAAATATACCTCTTACATATACCATCTACTGCTGTACTATCATCCTGATAGCTTCCAAGTTCCTCTCAAGAAACTAGACTCCAAAGGAGAGAGGAGATCTGTCATCTTCTGGACGTCAGTTTTCCATGAAGTCCACCTCTCACCCTACACATATTGTGAGTTTATCGACATATTCATTTACCCAACCACTTGCCTGTTGATGATGACTCCTACTGGCAAGCTCACTGCTGAAATGCAGAGAATTCTACATCTTTCAAGGGGCTACAGCATTGGTGATTGGTATTTCTACCAAAACCATACAGTGATAAGGATTTATGGTTGTGAGTTGCCCCCCTACAAACTGCCAAGATATGTCCCCATGAGACTTTTTGCCTTGGAATATTTCAGGAAATTTAGTAGTGCAGATTTGACTCATTTCCATGGCAAAAACAAGAAGGCACAGCTCAAGATTAGACATCAATTGGGTCCTTTTGTTTTCAATAAAAGGGAAGAAGCCTGGAGTGATGCAAACAAGATGCTAAGGGAAGAACTCATGTTGAAACAAAGCTTTTATTGGGAACCATATGACCCTGAACATTTCATAAGCTATAGAAGAGTAAAAAACAGGCTTTCAGGATATGTGCACCAGCCAATCCCTCACATTGAACAATATGCAAATCGACAAGAATGGGTAGAGGGCACACTAATTGAAGATATTACTGAAGAAGAAAGATTAGAAAAATAAATGAAAGATTATGAGAAGAGAATTGACCTGGATTATTTTACACGTCTCTTTCACACAGCCTCAACATATTGGAGCAAGCACATCAGCTACTACAACTTCACAACAGTCGGCTCAAGAAGCCACTCCACCTGTAGGGAAAGGTAAAGAAATATAGCATTCAGAGCAGCAAAGTACAATGGCAGAACAGCCATCTACAAATCAGGAAAAGGGTCAAGAACAAGGCCCTTCAACCCAAGTAAAGGGAGCTGAAATCCCTGTACTACAAACCCCTCACAATGAAAAAAGAGCCAAAAAGAGGGGCAGACCTGAAGAGACACTTACAGGGGCATCTACAGATCAGCAGGGTGAGAAGAGACAAAGGCAAAACCCCTATTTTGAGGAGGAATTCACCGAAGAAACAACAGGTAACATCAGGGGTGAGGGAACTGAACAGCAGATCCCTCCAATTTTGGAAACATCGACCAGCTCCTTTCAACAGGAGCAAGAGAGACAGCCTGGTGTGGAGGTTACATCCACCAAGCAACAGAGCAAGCAGGGCTCGGATATCAAGAGAGCATTCACAGAAATTAAAGCTAGAAATGAACCAGTGAGGTTTGGAGCAAGCACATCAGCTACTACAACTTCACAACAGTCGGCTCAAGAAGCCACTCCACCTGCAGGGAAAGGTAAAGAAATATAGCACTCAGAGCAGCAAAGTACAATGGCAGAACATCCATCTACAAATCAGGAAAAGGGTCAAGAACAATGCCCTTCAACCCAAGTAAAGGCAGCTGAAATCCCTGTACTACAAACCCCTCACAATGAAGAAAGAGCCAAAAAGAGGGGCAGACCTGAAGAGACACTTATAGGGGCATCTACAGATCAGCAGGGTGAGAAGAGACAAAGGCTAAACCCCTATTTTGAGGAGGAATTCACCGAAGAAACAACAGGTAACATCAGGGGTGAGGGAACTGAATAGCAGATCCCTCCAATTTTGGAAACATCGACCAGCTTCTTTCAACAGGAGCAAGAGAGACAGCCTGGTGTGGAGGTTACATCCACCAAGCAACAGAGCAAGCAGGGCTCGGATATCAAGAGAGCATTCACAGAAATTAAAGCTAGAAATGAACCAATGAGGTTCCAGCTTTATAACCAATTGTTAAGAATGGATCCTACCAATCAACAAAGGTTGATGGCAGCCTATGATATGCAGGCAGGGAAGATGACTCTTAGTCACTTCAGGCCCACTGTACAGTAGCCACAGTCAGCTGCAGATTATATTAGGATCAATCTGGAAGTTCTTGCCAAAGACATTCATCCAATAGACCAGATTGAGTTATGCAAACAGGCTGGAGAAATGGTATACTCCACCTTGGCAAACAAAGCTCTAATGGCTCATAGGCTGCAAAATTCGTTATATAACACTTCTTTCCAATTAGAGTTGGAGAAAGCCTCCTCATTGGCCAAGGATAATAGAATAAAATCCTTGGAAGAAATTATTATAGAATTGGGACATGATCCCAAGGATCCCAAAGGTGCACAGGCCTTAATAAGGAAAAAGGAGGAGGACATAGCGGCCCTGAGAAGACAATTGAAGCTGCCAGCTACAATACACCCTCAAACCACAGAGGTGGCACAACAAAAGGAAGAAGAGGATGTGGTCAGCTTACTAATGAGGATGAACCAAAGATTGTTGGATACAGAAAAGGCCTTGGAAGAAGCTCTACAAGGAAAACAGCAAGAGTTGGCCTCTCAGCCAGCCCAAATAGCTCCAATTCTCACAGCTCCTCCTCCAACAGTCACTATAACAGCACCTCCCCTTGATCCAGCATCAACAACAGGTACCTCAACTTCAGCAGCAGCTACAACAAGTGCACTACAGGTGGCCAGCTTGAGCATGGAGGAGATGATGAAAGAGATAAAAGCTTTGGAGATCCAGATGGTAGAACTGAAGGAAACCAAGGAAAAACTAGCCAAAATTGAGGTTAGTTATGACAAGTCAAAGATGACTGTAGCTGAGAAAACCAGGGAAGTAAAGGCTCTAGAGAATAAGATAAAAGCCTTGGAGAAGGACCTCACTCTCCATAGAACCCTGACAAAAATGAAAAGACCATTTTGTGGGATAAGATTGGCCAAGCTATTGCTGATCAATGGACAACAATACAAACTATCTTTGATCAAATAGAGTTGATAGGAGTGGCTCAATATGAAACTCTAAAGGCGAGGTTATTATTGGCCAATAAGCCTGAGCAAGCCAATCAAATGATTCATTTTTTGAACACTCATACCAGTGAACAGTTAGCATCTCTGGACATTCATAACAGGACAGAGACTATTTTAAGAGTCAAGAAGGTGCTAACTATGAGAAATTTTGTTCAGACAATAGAAAGAAAATGGCAGGAAATGCAGGCAGATATAGAAGCCTTCAGACATAAATTTGCAATGTTACAATGCAAAGGTTACCTAGCCTGGTCACTAGCAATGGGAAGCTGTTAAAGCAAGAACAGTATGCTCATAGGTTAAATACCTATGTGCAAAATCAAATTACAGCATCATCAAGCAGCACAGAAGAGACAGTGCCTCCTTCTGGACAGAGTTTGTATGATAAACTGGAAAGTTTGTTTTTTATTGAGCATGAGGTGGCACATCTTTTTGATTTCTAGCCAAATTATTACAGGTACACTGAAGCTGATGAGACACTAATCAAATTGAGAAAGCATCAATTACCAACAGATCAGTGGTGGCAGAGCATGCTGGAGGTTTTACCAAAATAAGTTGAGTTCTCCTTTTTGTAAATTATTTGCATTACATTTAAAAGGTAATATCAGGGAAAATCAAATCAACTAAGGAGAAGATTCGCGCCAAAAGATAAAACAGGCTCAGGCACAGGTGGCAAAAGACAACACATCAAGAACGCACATCAGGGAAGCGGCCATCAACCGACTATCAGAGCCAAAGTTAGCAATAAGCAGGACACCTAAAGCAACCAGTACAGCATAGTTATTTCCTCATTTATTGTTGCACGGTTTTTTCTACATCAGTTATTGCCTCTGCCAGAGTAGATGGATAAATTTATGTCTAGATATTTCCCTATGGGATATTTTGTAAACTTCTATAAATACTTTCAAAAGAGATGTATTACTGTTGGCTGATGAATATCATTCTGGACCTGCTCTGTAAATTTTGAGAACTCTTCTGAAATAAAATTGCTGGATGCTGTGTTGGTGAATTTGTTGGTTGTGGAATCAATGGCTGAAGGATGTGTTGCAGAATTCTTGTGTTGCTGCATGGATCAATAAGTTTCCTTTACTCTTGAGTTACTGTATTTGTGTTTTATTTATCATATGAATACCATGTTCTAAATTACAGGAAAAAAGGATAACCCAGAATTTACTAGCTGTACTTTGTGTTCAACTCCTGTAGTTTTCTATGTTTTCCACAGGACTATCATGGGCAAGAATTCTTAAATTCTCTTGTCTCCCTGGTTCTTACACACTGAATATCATCAAGGAATTCTTAATTGCTCCCTGATAATGTTTACACAATTTCCCTCTGTTAACATAATGAAAGATTCTTGATTGTCTTTCATTTCTTGACTTCATTTCATCCTACTTTCAGCTTCAATGTTGTTCTATGTTTAACTATCCTGCTCTGCAATCTTCCTATTGCCAAAGAAACCATATCAAGAAGTTTATTTCATTAGACTCCATCAACCCAATGGTCTGAACTTCTCTCAACTTACTGCCTTGTTCTACTGAATGTCATCTTCCAAACACCAAACAAAACTTGTGTTTCATAACTAGCCTAACATACATTCAAACAAATCTAAATTACAAAGAGAGAGCCCTCTCTAGTTGTAGATTGGCTAGGATCTGCAGCGGAAAGATTGGTTAGTGGTTACCTCAGCCGTATTCCCTCCTGGAGCCAGGGAACAACCTGAGTGTTAACAGGAATATTATAATGGTATCAGAGCATGATATTGGCCAATTGTGGGGAAGCTAGAAAGATCATGATAGTATTGGGCATGCATGCACATTGATTGGTGAGAGTACGGACATCCCAATGACACAAGAATGGTGGAGTACACAGTGGATCCAAGAAGAAATCCACAAAAATAATGAGAAAATAATAGAAATAAAAAGAATGTGGTTGTAGTTTTGTAGTAGTAAGAGGATAAACCAGGACCATCTTCATCCTTATGACAGAAACACCAAACATGCGCAAGCCATGGGGATGAAGCCATTTACACCATGTGGGGGAAATAGACAAAAGAAGGATATCAAACCTTATCAAAAGGAGTGGATGGGAGTTGGGTGAGACCAAGAGGCGTTTCTATTGGTGGAGACCTAGCTTTAGATATCAGGAGCCCGAGGAGGGGCACACAAAAGTGTGAGGAGAGTGTCGATGTACCCAGTGTGACGAGTGTCAATGTACACAGTGTGAAGCAGGAGTCACCCTTGTTGGAGATCCCTTCACTAGCTCTGGTTGAAACCATAGTGGAGAGAGTAGAGCATACATTCAGAGGGCCATTTGTTAATGAGGTGCCACCCATGGATGAGGTGTCATCTGTTATTGAGGGATCCATTGATGAGATGTATAGGGTCATGTCTGAGTTTTCAGGTGATAGCATCCCACAGTATATTGGTGAGGTGCCTGGAGACATGTCCAGTGACGAAGTGTCGACAAGCACAGAGTTAGCCAAAGTCGTGAAAGAGTTTCCAGATGACAACCTGTTAAAATTGGAAACTAGGGCAACTCCATGTGGGTCATCTTATTTATGGCAGCTAATATTTTTCTTGGATTCCTCTCATTGAGAGGTGTAGGATTGATCTAAAGATCATCCTATTCCGATAAGTATTCAAGGAGTTCTGAATTTATTTGTGTTATAAGACAATTAGTCAAGGTCGGCCAGCAACCACATAAACCCCACATGTGCTCAACGTTTTAATATAAAAGGAGATGACTTGAGAGTCATTTCTCACACACACTTCTATATTGATTTCTCTCTCCACTTGTCTTGGGTTTTAGTGGAAGAGAAATCTAGGAGTGGAAGCCCTAGATGTTGGAGGAAAAGAGGCAACCCTAGACGCAGATGGAAGGCAGCCCTAGACATTGACTAAAGGGTGCCCTAACGCAGACCTAAAGGCTGCCCTAAACGCAGTCAAGTTTATGAGCCGCAGTGAAGGTTTGCTGTAGGTGACAGCATGGTAAGTAAGGGTTGTTCCAAGTGCATATTGCTAGGCAGATTAGGACGAGGAACAACTGTGTGGACAACAGAGTCTTAGTTGTCGTATAAAGGGTCAAAGGGACAGCATGGAGGCTTCCCTAGATGACATGAAGGCATGTACGGACATCAGCTTCTCAAGGGAGGTAAGCCGCACTCTTTTCAAGGACTGTTGTTGAGTTTAGAGGTGGTTGTTAGAGTACCATTGATGCCCTAACTAGAGTTGCAGAATTCAAGTATAAGTATGAGGATAATTTGGTGATGAGAGTGTTGTTAGAAGAATTAGGTAAGCATGTATAGCTTGGAAATCATGGTTGGACAACATGGCAAGCATAGCAAGCTGTCATGGGACAGCAGTTGTGACATGGAAGCAAAGGTACATGGTGCTGCAAACTCATTGGAGAGCACAATGATTAGGACAGCTATGACATTGTGCAGCGGTGGCACAATAGGACAGCAACAACAACAAGTACATGGTGGTTGTACATAGTGGTATGGTACATGGGACAATTGTATTTAGTGCAGCAAGTTCATGGTGCTGCAATAGTATGGTACATGGGATAGAAACAACAACAAGGTGTAGCAAGCATAGTGCTGCAAGCACATTGGGACAGCAGTATGGTACTTGGTGCAACAAGTACACAAAGCAACAATGGTGCAGCAAGCACATGGGTGACAACATGGTGTAGCAGTGGCACAAGGTACAACAGTGCTAAACACTGGGACAACAGTGCAGCATAAGGTGCAGCTGTATGAGGTGTACACCATGGTCATAAGGTCCAACATTGTGATGATGGGTGCAGCATGGTGCAACACGGTGAGGTGCAGCATGATGACAAGATGTTGCACAATGATAGGTGAAGGAGTCATCTCCAGCATGGTGCAACACAGTGAGGTGCAGCATGATGATGAGATGCTGCACAATGATAGGTGAAGGAGTCACCTTGGAGAATCAGTTGAAGCAGCATGTCTTCAACTAGTCTCATACATCATCTTCTTAGAGATGATCTATGCTCTTATCTAGATAAGACAAAGTGTTGACTTCTGTTGTAAATGCACTATATCTCTCTCTCCCTCTGCTGAATTACTGAAGAACATATAAGAAGAATTGATCAAGGGTTTCCCCACATTGGGGTTTGTCCCTGGCTAGCGCCACATCTTGTGTCCTCTTGTCTTGGCTTGTCTTTTGTGATTTATGTTTATGTTCTATCTACATTTTACTTTAATGCTGATGTGATTTCTAATATGGAAAAGGTATTGAGCTAACTGTGAAAATTGAAATAAACTGCTCTAAGCATAGAACGTACCTAAAATTAACATGGTATCAGTGTTGAGGTGAAGACAATGCCCAAGCAAGAGTGAAAGAGCAATCACCAAAGACAATTGGGAAAGGACAAAAGGATCAGTGAATCCCTCATCCCTCTTCAAATTCACCAAGGGTGAAGTTGAAGCAGAGAACATTATTAGAATGGCGCAGCGGAAGCTTTCGATGACCTAAAGATCACTTCAATGGGAAGTCTAGATCTAAGGGTGGATGGAAAGGGAGATGCCTTGTGTGTAATAAGTTTGGCCATTATGCGAAGGAGTGTCCGATGTAGGGACACAACACTTTATGATGATAACAATCATTCCAGGGACATCGTCAATGATTGGAGGAATGACAGGTAATGCAGGTCATCAAGGAAACGGCCGACTCTTCAAAGAAAGCAAGGAACCCCAAGTATGAAGAATCAAATGTTGTTTCTGATAAGATAAAGAAGCGTTATCTTGTATTGGCCCTCTCCTTCAGACTCCTTGGGAATCTACCTTATTGATTGTAGTGCTTCAAGGCACTACCACAGATAGAAGGGTGCTCTCTCTATTTTCGTAGAGATGGAAACAACCATGGGATTATACTTGGAGTCGATGCCACCTATCTCGGAAAGGGTGTAGGGAATGTTACCCCTCAGTTAACTCAATTCATTTACAAAATCTCTTTTATGTACCCGATCACAAGAAGAACTAGGTGTCCATTTCGGCAATGGAAGTCAAAGGTTTCAAGGTGGCATTCATCGATGGAAAGGTATGTATTTGAAAATAGAATTTTCAAATATGCTTTTACTCATGGGTTTAGGGTTGGCAATTTGTATCAAGTTGCAGGATGGTTCATTGGGAATCATGTCAATTGATTTATCTCATCTCTAGCACCGGAGGTCTACTTATTATAGGACCCTACCCGTTGTGAGTAAGATGGTGACTAGGATGCCTAAATTCAAAAGAGCATCAAGGTACATGTTCGAGATGTACCGAAGGAAAATCTTACAAGGAGACCATTCCCCTCATGTAGCAGGTCCACAGGTTTGGAACAACCCGAGGGGTTTGAGATTCATGATCAGGAATCTCATGTATGCAGGTGGAAGAAATCCCTCTATGGCTTGTAGCAAAACACACCTAGGCATAGTATGAGAGGATTGATAATTGTCTAATGAAGTTGAGATTCACTAGGAGTGAAGTTGATCCAAACCTTTGCTTGAAGGTTGTGGATGATAGACCTCTCATACCGACACCTTCTGAGGACGACCTCTTTCTGACAGGTGCAAACCCCATCATTTGCAGAAGTAAGAAGGATTTGGATTCTGGATTTGAAATGGTAAATTGCAAGCCTGTGACTACCTCGATGGAGCTTTACTTTCAAAAGTTATGTGGTAGTAATGTCAGACCAGATTTGGGAAATGCCTCTGAGTTTCATAAACTCATTCGCATTGATGTTCTTGGTGAAATTTCGTCAAGACATATGTTTTGCGGTTAGCATGATGAGCTCATATATGCTTGAGCCTCACTAGATTAGTGCCAAGAATCTTCTGAGATATCTTCGGGGCATAATCTCTCATGGATTGAGATACACTGCTGGAAATGTGAAGCTGCATGATTATTCAAATGCTGACTGGGAAGGCAGTGTGGAGGATTAAGAGAAAACTTTTAAGTGTTGATTCTCTTTGGGTTCTGCTCGATATCCTGAATGAGCAGGAAGCAAAAGACGGTTGCTTTGAGCACCGCTAAGACTGAATACATAGCTACAAGTATGACCTCGTGTGAAGCTGCCTGGTTGCGGGAGCTCTTTAGTGAGCTGTTTATACACATGATGGATACCACCGTGATATTCTGTGTCAACCAAGGGAGGATTTGATAATTGAGGAATTTCGTATTCTATGATTGCTCCAATATATAGATGTCAAATATTACCTTAGTTGGGATATGGTATGTCGAAGAACGAGGAGGCTCTATCACATTGAGACTGATGTACAGGTCGCAGACATTCTGTTAAAGCCCGGGGGAAAGGTCAAAACAATGACTTTCCCGAACGACTTGGAGTCATTGAGAGACCTTCATATGAGGGTCTTGCATGTTGCATGCATTGAGCTCTGGGAGCTCCGGGGGGGCTTGGGGTACTACTGGAGCAACACGCGACCATAGGGGGACTCACCCTCCCCTAATGGTGTTGTGTACAGGGTGAATGGTCAGTCTTCCCTTGTGATACCCCGAGGCAACTTAGGGATAGGATGAATGGTTCTCCTATCGAGGCATCCTACCCATGCAATCTGGGACTAATGGGAAGTACCTTTCATCTAACCAATGAGTAGGGAAATGGGGTTAGAGATCATAGTAGTACTATCGATGGACGCATTGTTGTATCTACCGTACTCCCTATACTAGGATGACCTCCATTGATCTGGGATCAATGAAATTGATCTAGGATCAGTATGAGTGGTTTGAGACACTCTCTTGTGATATTGATCTGAGATCAATAAAACTGACTTCGGGTCAGTAGAGAATGGTATGAGACATTCTCGATCAATTCTTCTTCTTCATGGTTTAGCGGAGCAAAGCTCAACAGAGCAGTGCAAGGCACTGATGGCAGAGATAATATAGTCGGACAGATGGATCAGTGGATGGAGTTCTCCCTAGTTGAGAGGGAGTGTTAAAATTGGCAACTAGGGCCAAAATCCATGGGGGTCATCTTATTTATAGCAACTGATATTTTTCTTAGATCCCTCTCATTGCGAGATTTAAGATTGATCTAAAGATCATCTGATTCCAATAAGTATTCATGGAGTTATGAACTCATTTGTGTTATAAGACAATTAGTCAAGGTCGGCCAGCAACCAAATAAACCCCACATGTGCTCAACGTTTTAGTATAAAAGGAGATGACTTGAGATTCATTTCTCACACACACTTCTATCTTGATTTCTCTCTCCACTTGTCTTGGGTTTTAATGGAAGAGAAATCTAGGAGTGGAAGCCCTAAACGTTGGAGGAAAAGAGGCAGCCCTAGACGTAGATGGAAGGCAAACCTAGACGCAAACTAAAGGGTGCCTTAACACAGACCTAAAGGCTGCCCTAAACGCTGATCTAATTCAGCCCTAAACGCAGTCAAGTTTATGAGTCGCGATGAGGGTTTGTTGTAGGTGACAACATGGTAAGGGTTGTTCCAAGTGCATAATGTTGGGCAAATTAGGCCGAGGAACTGTTGTGTGGACAACAAAGTCTTATCTGCCATATAAAGGTTCAAAGGGACAGCGTGGAGGCTTCCCTAGACAGTGTGAAGGGATGTACAAACAACAACTTCTCAAGGGAGGTAAGATGCGTTGTTTTCAAGGGCTATTGGCGAGTTTAGAGGTGGTTGTTAGGGTACTATTGATGCCCTAACCAGAGTTGTAGAACTACAACAATGCACCAACATTCAAGTATAAGTATGAGGATAATTTGATGATGAGAGTCTTTTTAGAAGAACCAATGTAAGTATGTACAGCTTGGCAAGCATGGCTGGACAACGTTGCAAGCACAGAAAGCTGTGATGGGACAGCAGTTGTGACATGGCAGCAAAGGTACATGGTGTTGCAAACTCATTGGACAACACAATGATTAGACAACAGCATGTTGGGACAGCAGCATGTTAGGACAACAACATGTTGGGACAGCAGCATGTTAGGACAACAGCATGTTGGACAGTAGCATGTTAGGACAACAGTATGTTGGGACAGCAACATGTTAGGACAACAGCATGTTGGGACAACACAATGATTAGGACAGCTATGACATTGTGTAGCGGTGGCACAATAGGGCAGCAGCAACAAGTATATGGTGGTTGTACATAGTGGTATGGTACATGGGACGACTATATTTAGTGCAGCAAGTTCATGGTGCTACGATAGTATGGTACATGAGACAGCAACAACAATAAGGTGCAGCAAGCATACTGTTGCAAGCACATTGGGATAGCAGTATGGTACTTGGTGCAGCAAGTACACAAAGCAGTAATGGTGCAGCAAGCGCATGGGTGACATCATGGTGCAGCAGTGGCACAAGGTACAACAATGCTAAACACTAGGACAACATTACAGCATAAGGTGCAGCAGTATGAGGTGTACATCATGGTCATAAGGTCCAGCATTGTGATGATGGGTGCAACACGGTGAGGTACAGCATGATGACGAGATGCAGCACAATGATAGGTGAAGGAGTCACCTTGGAGAATCAGTTGAAGCAGCATGTCTTCAACTGATCTCATGTATCTTCTTCTTAGAGATGATCTATGTTCTTATCTAGATAAGTCAAAGTGTTTACTTCTATTGTAAATGTACTATCTCTCTCTCTCTGCTAAACTATTGAAGAACATATAAGAAGAATTGATCGTGGGTTTCCCCACATTGGAGTTTGTCCCTGGCTAGCGCCACATCTTGTGTCCTCTTGTCTTGGCTTGTCTTCTGTGATTTATGTTTATGTTCTATCTGTAGTTTACTTTAATGTTGATGTGATTGCTAATCTAGAAAAGATATTGAGCTAACTGTGAAAATTGAAATAAACTGCTCTAAGCATAGAACATACCTAAAATTAACACAACCACCTACAACAACATAGATAACACATAGAGGGACATGAGCTAGTCATGGAGGGGCAACCCGTGACTCATGTTGAGCCCATGGTGGAAGAGGACGAGCAACCATCTTTTGGGCCAGCCACCGATTTAGAGCAGACATACACAAAGACCATTAGCAGAGTTGTAGTACCTCCAGACAATAGCTCTCTTTAGGCTTGTATAGATGGGGCTTGTAGTATTGCTAGGCTATCTCAGCACTGTGAAAAATTGGAAACCCGAATCCTATTGCAGCATCTAGAAATAATTCTCCTGATTGTTAAATTAATTCTTAACAATTTATTTACTGTGTGCTACAACAAATATTGAATCAATCACGCTGCAACCTACACAAATAAAATGCAGAAGAAATAAACACTAGAAGAAATGCTAGCACTCAATTGTGATAAGGGAAAGTGTACTTATGAAGAAAATCCCACATATACATATTTGATCAGGTTGGCCCTAAAGCAAATTGGACACGCTTGGAAGCATATAAATTTAAGTGACCTCAAGCTCATTTGGACATCATCATCACATATCATTTCTTCTTCTTTTTCGAGTTTCGTTCTATCTAAAATCGAAGGGTGAACAAGAACTACGAATGTTGAATAGGAATTGTGAAGGGCGAACAAGAACTGCGAAGGGTGAACAAGAACTGCGAAGGGTGAAAAGGAAGTGTGTAGGTATCTTTGATTGCATTATCTTGACTATTGGCACATATTTTGGATATTGATTGGTAGATTTGTTGAATAAGTCAACTTTGACTTTGATTGTTATCTATGGATTTGCGCTCATTGTACTCTATGCTGAACATTTTATGAAAATCTAATGAAAGAAGAATTTCAGAGGGTTTTCCCCCTTGTGGGATTTTTCCCTGGTCTTTGACCAAACCTGGTGTCTCTTTTTGATGTGTTGATTGTCTCTTTTATCGTTACATTTATTATTCTTTCTTCAATTAATGGATGATTGGAAAGATTAATTATTATTGAAAAAATTATTAATTGAAGGAGTGAATTGGGCTAAAAGTAATTGAAACAACATAGAGTAGTGTGAAAATTAACATGGTATCAGAGCTAAGGTGAAGGAAAAGCCCAAAAGTAGACAAGCATTGAAATAATCATCTTTGGAAAGTTGAAAAAGCCTATCTAGTCAAGTCAAGATGTCTTCCTCTTTCTTAAAGGAACATGAGACTCATCTAACTTTGCTGCATGGAAGATCAGGTTGGAGATCATAGCTGACAACAATGATGTTTTTGGAATACATTCAAGGAAAAGTACCTGAGCCTCTGGAGAATTCTTCATATCTCTTTTTGATGTGTTGATTGTCTCTTTTATCGTTACATTTATTATTCTATCTTCAATTAATGGATGATTGGAAAGATTAATTATTATTGAAAAAATTGTTAATTGAAGGAGTGAATTGGGCTAAAAGTAATTGAAACAGCATAGAGTAGTGTGAAAATTAACATGGTATCAGAGCTAAGGTGAAGGACAAGCCCAAAAGTAGACAAGCATTGAAATAATCATCTTTGGAAAGTTGAAAAAGCCTATCTAGTCAAGTCAAGATGTCTTCCTCTTTCTTAAAGGAACATGAGACTCATCTAACTTTGCTGCATGGAAGATCAGGTTGGAGATCATAGCTGACAACAATGATGTTTTTGGAATACATTCAAGGAAAAGTACCTGAGCCTCTGGAGAATTCTTCATCTCTTACCAAGAACAAGCACAAGAAAGGTGAGTTAAAAGCAAAGCAAATTATAGGTGATGGTTTACATTATTGTCTACTTGCATATGTTGGAAATTTGAGAAAGTCTAAGGACATGTATGGTAAGATAGTTGCCATGTATGAAGTCAACAATTTGATTGAAATCGTTTCCTTGAAATATCAACTCAAAGACATGAAGATGAACAAGGGAGAGTTCGTGCAATCCTTCATCATGAGGGTATCGCGTCTTAGAGATCAATTGCAAAGAGTTGGGAGACTATGCCTAATAGAGGTCTCCCTCCCATTTGGGAAACCTTCATTACTACTATAAGCAACAACAATGCCTTCCCGTCATTTGATGAGATTGTTGGAAAGCTCACTCAAGAAGAATCAAGGATGATATCAAGAGGAAGGATTCAAAAACATGAAGAGGGAGAGCCCATTGCATTTGTCACTCGAAACAAGAAGAAGAAAGGAAAAGGAGGTCCATCAAATTCAAGAAAGCCTCCACCTCGAAATGCAAAGAAAAGGAATGATAGAACATCATCTCACATTGAATGTTATAATTGTCACAAGAAGGGTCATTATGCTTGAGATTGCCCCAAGAAGAATAATGGTCCACGCTACAACACTAGAAGCAACAACAATAGGTTTGATGATCGAAGAAGAAGAGATTATCGGAGGAATGATCGCAATGGAAGAGACGAAAGAAGGAGAGGTGCTCCAAGTGACCATGAAAAATATCGTCATCCTCAAAAGAATTCAAGATACTCCAGGTATGAAAGTAATGTTGGCAATCAATCTGAATATATTCTTATTTATGCCCTTACTAGTTCTTCTCCTCCGAATTCATGGGATAGTTGGTTGGTTGATAGTGGGGCCACTCATCTTTTCTTTGGGTAAAGAAGTTCTCTCTAATTTGGTAGAGAGGAAGTCAAATTTGAAAGTTATTCTTGGAGACAACTCGACTCATCTCGTTAAAGGCTTTGGGTCCATCAAATTCCATTTGGAGTTCGAGGAACCTATTGTGCTTCATGATGTGATGTATGTGCCAGGATTGAAGAATTTGGTATCAATAACTGCTTCGAAATTCTTGGAGACAACTCGACTCATCTCGTTAAAGCCTTTGGGTCCATCAAATGCCATTTGGAGTTCAAGGAACCTATTGTGCTTCATGATGTGATGTATGTGCCAGCATTGAAGAATTCGGTATCAATAACTGCTTCGAAATTCTTGGAGACAACTCGACTCATCTCGTTAAAGGCTTTGGGTCCATCAAATTCCATTTGGAGTTCGAGGAACCTATTGTGCTTCATGATGTGATGTATGTGCCAGGATTGAAGAATTTGGTATCAATCACTGCTTCGAAAGACAAAGGGATGAGGGTTTCCTTCTTCAGGGGAAAGGTTCTTACTTGGCTTGTTGGATCACCCATGAAAGATGCATTCACATTGGGATCGAGATTTGAAGGACCCTACAGGGTTACTAGAAGACCTCTTCTAGCATTGGTTGATGATACAAATCATCTAGGCGAGTTATAGCACCGAAGATTGGCCCATTTACATTTTGATGCTCTTCTGAAATTGGTTTCTGGTATTCCCAATGTTCAAGCCCAACATGATGGAGTATGTCCAAGTTGTGCCAGTGGAAAGGAGACAAGGGGACCATTCCCCTCTAGCAAGAACAAGACGAGTGACTTCCTCCATCTCATTCATTCTGACTTTTGTTGTCTAATGCTTGTACATTCTATTGGTGGCCATCTCTATTACATCACCTTTATTGATGACTTCTCAAGAAAGACGCGGATATATTATTTGAAGCATAAGGATGAAACCTTTGAAACACTCAAGGAGTTCAAAGCTTTGGTTGAAAATCAAACAGGGAAGAAAATCAAGATATTCAAGTCTAACAATGGTGGAAAGTACATTTCGAATGAGTTCATCAATTATTGCAAAAAGGAAGGTATCAAGAAAGAGACAATTGTGCCCTATACTCCGAAACAAAATAGAGTAGCAGAAAGAAAGAACAATTCCATTATAGAAGTCGCCCATGCCATGCTCCACAGTAAAAAGTTGCCAAAGTTCCTTTGGGGAGAAGCAACGAATGTTGCCGTGTATGCTCAAAACAAGGTGCCTCAACAAGCATTGGACAACAAGACCCCCAAAGAAGTGTTCACAAGTTTCAATCCCGATGTTGGCCATCTTCGTATCTTTGGTTGTCCTGTATATTTCCATGTTCTGAAAGACAAAAGAAACAAGCTGGAATTCACGGAAGAAAAGGTACATTTGTTGGATATTGTGAAAATTTTAAAGCTTTTAGAATATATATTCCTGTTCAAAGGAAGGTTGAAATTAGTAGGGATGTATCATTTGATGAAGATGATTCACCTGGGAAAGCAAGGGACCTTCCCCCGCCTCCTCCTCTTGAGAAGAAGAATGATGATATGGATATTTTAGATGGTCCTTATGTGCCTGAAATTGAGATCGACATTGGCGATGATCGCATGGAACCTATGGATCCCTTAGATCCTCCTCCAAGTGATCCTCCTTCCAGGAAGAGGCCACTTTAGATCCATGACACATTACAGGATGATGAGAGACGAGTTCCTGCAATGAAGCTCAAGGAAAGCCTTGAATTGAACTCCCAAATTACCTCACTAGGGAGACTCTCGAAGTTCTCCGAAATGAGGGTGGAATTCCTGGTGCTAACAACACTTTTCTTCTTGTGCTCAACAACCCCAAGAGAAGATGAAAGGTGAAATGTAATAGTCAAAATATGAATAGCAAATGAGTCGATCATCCTTTTATAATTTCTCCCCATGCTTCTAGACTCCTTTTTTAATTATTATTTTATTGGTGGGGGCCATTTTCCACTAAGTGAATTTTACCTTCATTTTAATAAAATAATAATTGTTGTCAATCTCCAATAAAATAATACTTGCCACCTGTCTCCAAATTACTATTTGCCCCTTTGCTTAATACCACAAAAATTAGGCAAAATTCCCATGCTCACAAAATTGAGGATATTACACCTTTTGATTGATTTTTCTCCATAACTGCTCAGGATCCAGGGGATGAGAGCATGGTGTGTAATATGTAGCAGTGGATATCTCCTTAAGATGTGACAATTCATTTCCCACCGGGGGTTGGGACAATCATGGGTTCCTTAATGATGGAGGGGGCTCATTTAGGGCCCATAGGAACCAAGGTGATGGCCATGGGTAAAGGGTAGAGCTTATTTTTGGCTTTTGTCCACGTGCTAAATTTGTATGCTGTGGCCATCTTTTGCATTTTGTGGTAAATTTCCAGTTGAGAGTGGCCAAATTATGCTTTTTATTTTCTTTTTAGCTGCATCAACCTCAGGGGCATCATTCCAGGCCCAATTCAAGGTGCGGACAAGGGGAAAGGGAGGCTAACCCCATGTGGACCCGGATGGGAAAAATGATGAATGGGGTTAAAATGAGCGGAAGGGAGGTGATGTATATGGAGTCGAGAAGTGGGACCACGCAACCAAAATCATGATTTCCCATGTAGTGCCAGCCCTAAAGCTAATGGCCAGTAAAGGAGATCCCATGGAGCTAGGATACAAGGGTAACCATGAAATCGGGCAATGGAGACAAGAATATAGACCTAATCGACTCTTTTCGCTAAACCCCCCTGCCAATCTAAGTTGAACGAAACGCCGAAACATTTCAAAGTTTCCAAAACGGGTAAGTTTAGAAACGACACCTTCCAAAAATGGAAACGTTGGCCGAAACATCATATATTTATATATAAATAAATAAGTGAATAACTCATTATCTTTGAAATAAAAGGGAAATAAGACCCATAGATGACAGTTTAGAAGGAAAAACAAGTCTATATTAACTCTCATAGATGATTACATGATGGTCGAGTTTCACCCAAGTTTCAGAGTTTTGGGTATGGGTATGGCTCGAAACGTTGGGTTCCTAGAAGTTTCGTGCTACATAGGAACCAATCCATGCCCAAAGTGCCCATGAAAAGTAAACAAAATTACTCAACCAAACCAATGAAAAGTCATACCTTTGTGGTCGGGAGTCCCACCTTCAAACATACATTCATAACAGATGGGCGTGGGACTACATGGTTGGCTCAGGTGGTAGAGAAAATGGCACATCGAGCTATCTGGGTTTGCAAGGGGTTGTTGGCTGCCAGTTGAGGACCATTGAGGAGAATCTTTTTCTCCTATGCATACTACCCCCAGGTAGTGGGTAACATATGGCTCCAACTAGGACATGAGCTCTCGAAATAGTGTCCAAAGATACTCAGGTGGGAGGTCATGAGAACACCAACAATCTCTTGGTACTACAAACCTTTTACTTGCACATATCAAAGACCAAGCACACATGGCAACATGTTTTTGTGGTGTCTTATGCTCACCCATGCTTAGTATTAGGCCGTAAAAATCAACAAGAAAGTAAAATATGCGTCTAATCTACCATGAGAAATGTCATATGATGTTAGTTCTAATGAGAAAATCAGCATACAATGCATCCTACTTTAACATCCATATAATACAATGTTAAGTATCAAGGAAAGGGGTGATACGACTTAACTTGATCGGTTGTGGCCAAAGTTTGTCGTTGAGTTTGGCAATGACGTAATAATACTCCCCAACTTTCCCATGAATCCTGACAGACATTGGACTTTCATCTACCAAGACCACATCCCCAACCTTGTATTTCCTTTTAGGTTTCCACTTTTTGTTTGCTTTGTGATTTGGTTGCTTGAGAATACAAACTTCTTGTGAAGGGAGAATGGGAGAAGGCTTTTCAATCTCATGTGCCTTGTAGTATGGTATTGGCCCTGGCTTGACCACATGAGTAGGGTTTTCAGGGTCTCTGTAAAGAATAAAGGGGGTTCCATTAGATTGCAGAATAGTGGCATATGACAAGTCCATTTGGAAATGACCTCCAACATTGGCTCCCCACTTCGATAGCAACATCTCCCATACATCAGGGATATCTATGACCACAACATCCATAAGCATTGATATATCAGGTTCATAGCCAAAGAAACCTTAATATCTTTTATGAGGCCCTCTACTTCTACGAGTTTGGAGTTAAAGCTACCCACCTTTCTATACTGTCGAGTGATGGTAAGACCCAATTGCTTCATGGTTTTTAGTGGCATGATATTTGCGGAAGCCCCTGAATCTAACATGCAATTATGTAATAAAAGGTCATTTACAGCCAAGGTAAGCATGAATGGCTCCTGTCTGGGGTTAAGATCGAGAAGGTGAATATTCTACAATGCTTTGGGTAATTCCTCCTCTTCAAGGCCAAGGGATTTCTTGATTTGCCATTGTTGTCGGGGAAGCTTTGCAATCTCCTTTAATGGAACTTGTATTGTCATTTTCCCTGTAGTGGTTTCTAGATCAATGTCAAGTTTGACCTCCTTATCTTTATCCCTTTTGATGTTTTCTTTCTTTTTGGGATCCTTTTTGGGATTGGCTTTCTTCGGAGTATCCTTCTTGGGGGGGTCTTTAGGGAGAGTCTCTTTGGGAGAGACTTGCTTGGGAATTGAGTCATTTTTGTTAGGTTCGCTGGAGGTTGCAGGGTATTTGTTATTGTCCTTCTACAAATATTGGACCCCTTTGAATCTTCCACTATCATCAGCATTAAGAATTGGCTTTTCTTTTTCTTCTTTGATGGTGACCTCACTAATGGGAGGATGAATATATGAACCCCCTAGAAAAATGTTGAAGACTTTGGATTCTACAAGGTTAGTTTGTTCATCTACTTCTTCATCATCACTCTCATCCTCATCACTTTGCTCATCTTCGGAAGATGAATCTTGCTTAACCACATTAGTTGGAGCCAAAGTGTTGGGGACCTGCGATGAGCTTGGCTTGTCTTCCTCATTTTGTTTCTTAGGGAAAGGTTTCCCTTTTGGGATATAGCTAGATTTTTGGGCCCTTTCCAAAGCAATGAGTTTATTCATGTAGAGCCTATCTCATGAATTCATTTCTTCATTGAGTTTTTCCATTTTCTTGAGAAGTACCAGAAGGGTTTCTTCGTGTTGATCTTTGGATTTTCCCTTCTTGACCTCGACCTTAGCCTTGGGGTGATCGTTAGTATCCATCTTGGAAATTCATAGGTTTTCCTCGACTTCCATAACTATCTCTTTAGCCTCAGCCAAGGTTTCAAGTTTCTTATCCCTTAATGCATAAGTTAGATGGCCACCTATAGCTTTGATAAATTTGTCAGTTATGTTAGCATCAAGGGGCTTCAAATAGTCGGGGATATCCCAACCACCCTATCAAATTTTTGGATGAAGTCTCTAATATCTTCCCTTCCCCTACTTATTTGATACAACTTCTCAATGTTGTAGGCCCCCTGTGCATTACATGACCATCTTCTCATGAGCGTGTCCTCAAATTTGTCAAAGTCATCTATACATCTTGGGGGAAGGCTCAGGTACCATTCTCTTGCTTGTCCTTCAAGAGACAAACACAAATCATCATGAGCCTATCTTCATCAAATATCAACCTAGGAGACATGTTCCAATAGAACTCTTCGACATGGTCACGGGCACTTATGCTAGCATCACGTTTGAACTTGGGTAGCCAGTTATTGTATTTTTCAAGTAAAGTTTTGGGGTCATTACTAAATTTCAAAGGAGCAAAGACACTAACCAAATGCTTTTCATTTTTAGTCATTTTGGGTTGGTCTTGTTTTGGTCATCATTAAAACTAGTTGCCATTTTTGGGGTAGGATTGCTCACCTTTTCAAATTCAGAAATAAGGGCAATTCTCACAGGTGATGGAGTTTGTTTTCCTCGTCTTGAGTGACCCTAGTTAAAGGAGGAATGTTGTCAACTTCAAGAAAACTAGGGATTTGGACAATGAATGGAGTCGCCAGAGGAATATTTGAAATGTCATTAATGAATCAATTCCTCAATGATTCACTAGGGAGGAAGACCTGCTTCCTCTCCGGCAACGGCGCTAAAAATGTTATTGCTCAAACTAGCAGGGGTCCTAGGAGGGGATCCTATAGAGAAACTACTAGGTCGAGGGCAACAATGGAGCGATAGCGCATGTCACTGCAGTTAAGGCTCCCTGCTCTTTATGGACTTTCATCGATGGAGGAGTCCTGGTATGTAAGGAATCACTAGGATATATATATAGTCAATGATAAGATAAAGAAGTTATTCCTAAGCCTATTTACAAGAGAGACTCAATTAATGGGCTCTCTAGGAAGGGCTAAGAGGGATTTTGAGGATGGGGTTTGGGAGTATGCTTTGTTAACGAAGGCCCTAGCCTCGAAGGCCTTATGAATGCTTGGCTTCTAGGTAATCTTTGTGGAATTGAATTCAACAAGTTGCGAGACCACAAAGGGCCAAGTGGACCCGAAATTAGGTCAAGGATATAGTGTTGATCACCAAGGATGTACTTGACCTAATTAGGGAAAGGGGATCAAAGGAATAATCTTCTTTTGATGATTTGATGTTATGATCCCAACGAGGTCACTAGCAAATGGGAAACCAAGAGAAAGAATTGATCTTCAAGTTAGGGATTGGAATATATCAAGATCCCACCGTCGGAATTTTGTGAAATTTGGAGGACTCCTTGAGGACACACCACCACATTTGTGGGCAAGGGATCGAATTTTGATCTCTAAATCATGCGAAAAATGATGCCCTAGTTGACCTATGGAGGCTAGACCTAGAAAAAGAGAGGAAGGTGAGAGGATTTCTCTTTGAAAATGATCACATATGGAAGTATCAGTGCCTTATCCTTAGGGGAAGATGGAGTCAAGATGAAATTTGTGATTTAAAGGAACCACCCCCAATCAAGGAGTCTTCTAGACAACCTCGCATGGCAATTATGGCATGGGAGCAGTTGCTAGAAGAATTTATACTTCAATTTGCAACAATCAATGACTTATCAAGATGTGTTCAATAGAAACAATCTCTATGAACGTTCACCCTTTCACACAAGATACATGAAATGATGCAACGCTACAAACATCTAAATTTCCACAATTTCACATAAGCAGTAAATTTCAGATCTAGTATAGCGAAAATCCCAGCAACATCAATGTATTAAAGTAAATAACAAGAATAGACATGAAAAGATTACTTACATGTGTAAAGAGTATATCCAATCATCAAATTATGCCAATAAAGAAGCTACAACAAAAGAGAGTGATATCCAAACATCAAAATTCATCCAGAATCCTCCTCCAAAGGGGATAGCGAAAATCTCACAAGAGATAAGAACCCAATCCAAGATATGATGATGAAAATGAATGATCTCACTCTTATTTATACACTAATGAATTTGATTTAGGTAAATTGGCTTAATTGAGCCCGTAAAATAAAATAATGTGCATAATAACAACACTTTGTTGAAAAGTGTAACTATGTTCGGTCTTCATAATGACATGTAATTATGATTTCATTAATGAATTTAGAATAAGTCTCGGTCAATTGAGATAGATAAACACAATCACAAAATAAAAATGACTACAGATTAGTGCCTTTAATTTGAATTAACCATAGATTAAGTAAGAAAACAAGTTATCTAGAACAATTTTCCAATATGTGACGAATAGTGACAATCATGAATGATCAATATAAACGCCATCATGCAAGAGATTCTAGAAAAATGATTTTCGTTAGAAATTCAGGTCTAGAACAATTAACTTTTTCCAATATGATTTAAAACATTTATTGCACCTTGACCATAGAAAAATCATGAAAATTGCATTTAATCACCAAATAACTTTAAATTAGAATTTTAATTATTCCTTAGGCAATAAATTGAATGAAAAAATCAAGATCTTTTAATGTAGCAAATCAAAAGAGTTAATAAATTAAAAAATTTAATGGGCCATAGGCCACATTAAAATTCTGAATGTGAAAGCGCTAATCCTCTTTTAATTTAATTCCTTAGTCACCAAAAAAAAAATTAAATGTTTTAGATTTCTAATTTTTTGAATTTTAAATCAAAAAAATGTCAAAAGATTAATTTAAAAAAAAAAAAAAAAAAAAATAATTTTTTTTGATTTTATAATTTTTTTTTAACATTTTAAATCAAAATCAAAACAAAAGCAAAAAAGATGATAAGTCAAGAAAAAAAATCAAAACAAAAAGAATACAAATAAAATGGAAAACCACCAAACAAAAATAATAATAAAAGAAAAAATAAAATTGAATTAAAATAAAACAGCAAATCAAAATCCCAACTAATGTAAACAATAAAAATCAAAGTTAAAACAAATTTGAATCTCACATGAAAACTAAAATACACTAACCCTAAACCCTAATGAAAAAACCTAAGGCAAAGACAACACAAAAAAAAGGAAAACGAAAAATTTGTTTTGCCTGTGCAGGTCGACGGGATGGCAGCGACAACGAAAAGGAGGTTTGACAGCTGTGGGGATCTGCACAGCGGAGGATGAGACAACGTGATGTTGCGGGGTCGTGGGATTGCAGGTTAGCAAGGAGGTATGCGGATCGAGCAAGGAATGGAGCAGCAAAAGAAGGCAACGGGCTGCCGGCTTGTTTGTTGAATATGCGCAAGCAGTGAGGTTCGTTTTGTAGGGTTATGGAGGCTACTTTGTTTGCAGGGAAAGAGCAGCAATGGGGTCGAAGGGTTGTGGGAAGCAAGCACGTGGACAGGGTGTGGGCAGTGTATATGGATTTAGATGCAGGTTGAGGGAGAAACGAGGAGGATGTAGTAGAGATGGATAGCGTTTGAGGAGATCTGCGAGTAGGAAAGGAGTAGTTGCAGATTTGTGGAAGGATGCAGAACGGAGGTAGAGAAAGATGGCAGCAAGAGTTTTGATGGTAAATGCAGGTCCAAACAATGATAATGGAGACAAGCATGGGCAGTGAGGGTTAAAAAAAATCAAATTTTGTAGCAAACCCAAAAACCCAGGCAGCGGATCAAAAAATTAAACAAATGGTTGCCAGAAAACCTCAGAAATCCTGATTAAAATGTCAAATTCTTTTGCTTCAAATTTATTTGAAACCCTTATAAAATTTTCTAGTTTTAAAACGTTTTGAAAACCTTGGACTACACAAATATTTTGAATAAAATCCTAGCAAAATAATGTTGATGAACCCCATAGATCCAGATCTTACCCTCCAGGGCCTAGATCTGGACTCTACAAAGATTTCTTCCTCAGATTTGTAGCTGCAAGGCAACAAAAAACACCCAACAATATGTACAATGATCAAACTAAAACCTAGCAAAACCCAAGTCAAAAAACCAAAAATAATTACAGATCTATGCACAGGAATGGCAGATCTATCAGATCTGAGAAGTGTGAGTCCAACTCTACTCCCAGATCTGATAATCTGAGGCTCTCAACAGCCAGATTTATCAATTTCGCACATAAAAAATTAAATTTTAAAATTTTAAAAGAGGTACTTAGCTCAAAACCCTTCACGCAATACCAATAAAATTAATCTTATGATAAGCTCGGGATTAAATTAAGTTGGGCTCTTTAGAAAACACGAATCGAGAGTTGGTTGGTCCAACTGAAAACTTCCCCGAACAACCGATGATCTAAAAAATCAAGATTTTCCTGCAAAACTCAATCCAGCCATCAAAATAGAGAGAAAAATGATAATAAAATTAAGATAAATAGAGATACCTGGTATTACATTCAAAATTTAAATTATTACTTAAACCCCAACGACTGAGCAAGATACCTGTACTCAAATCACTCTTCAGAAGCTATTATTAATGGCTAAAAAATATACACATGAAAAACAATACATCTTACAGTATTTCCATGAAGAGTAACATCGATGAAGATTAACCCCAAAATCTTTTTTTATTATTCAAAAAAAAGATTACATGAGAGCTTTTCGATTAGCACACGACTCAAAGGTCGGATGATTCGAGACTTCCTATTTAAAGGTAAATCCTCCAATGGCTAGTTCGAGTGATCCTCATCAAGGCAATCTCGACCGTTGATGAAGATTAAAATTTGTTTTAATCTCATCTGTCAAAATATTTAATTCTTGAGGAAATTCAAAATTTTCAATTAAACGCATTTTAATTAACTCAAAAAGAAAAAAAAAAAAATTGAGTTAATTTCCTCAACAATTTGACTTTGACAATTCGAAATTTTCAATTAAATGCATTTTAATTAACTCAAAAATAAAAGAATAAAAATTTGAGTTAATTTCCTCAAAAATTTGACTTTGACTTAACCCTAAGAACCAAAGGGTTAAAATTTAGCAAAATAATTAATTTACCTTAGTCCAAAGACCTTTTAAAATTTTGAATTTTACCTTAGTCCCGAGACCTTTTAAAATTTTGATTTTTAAGGACCAACGAATTTTGCCTTTGGAGAATTTAAATTTACCTAGGACCTAGAATTAATTAAATTTATGGCTTAGGATTTTAATTAATTTTTGGCCAGAAAATTTAATTAATTAACCTGAGGGGTAAATTATTTTTCCAACCCTCAAGGCACATTACATCATGATTTTCATATTTTCTTTTATATCTCAAGGGGGAAAACCCATTTGTAAAAAACCCTCACGACTACCCATTTCTGTGACACAAATATAATCCAACAAACCAAGCAATTTGTAATAAAATAACCTAACCAAATAGTTATGATTATTCCTAAATCACTTTTACGATCTGGAACACTAGGACGCGTTTAAGATCCCAGTGACAAAATCCATTCCGGCTCTAGGGTAAGACTGAAGGAAAACTCTGCCGACCATCCGAGAATAGATCGGTGAAACAAAAAACCTCTCGAAATGTAGATCATCACCAGAAAAGTAGGTTTACCTAGGCGATTACAGACACGATACGAATCTACTGAGATTATTTACATTATACATATGCATAAAGGGTTTACATTATAACATCTTGGTCAGGATGTGATGATAGCTAGACGACATGGACACTTCGATCAGGTGCTATCCCTTTTGCAAAAAAAGAGGGTGTACTGCTAGGGGTCGTTGACACGTAGTGGTCAACAAGACGTAAATAAGAAAAATAAAATTATTATATTGACTTGCTTCATTGGTTTCATGAGCAAGGTATTTTGTTCTTGAGTCAAGACTCCATTGAGAGTCCATTGAGAGTCTTTAGGATTTAATTGTCATCTAGTAAAATATAATTATTATATTGACTTGCTTCATGGGTTTCATGAGCAAGGGATTTTGTTCTTAGTCAAGACTCCCATTGAGAATCTTTAGGATTTATTTGTCATCTAGTCATAAAATGTAAGAGTCATTGTCATGTAATGAAGTCATGTTACACTTTATAAAAGGTTAATATTGTTTATGTAAAGTATCCTCCAAGAAATTTTTATCTATCCTTTTCAAGCTGGCCTACAAACGATAAAGGAACTCTCTAGATGAACTCAGACTAACTCCAGCAATCATGTCGGCCTATAAGTCATATGAAGAAGTGTATATATAGCCTACTCGGCCTCACTTGAAGAACCAAATTCGATCAAGCAACTGGACTTGAATGCGGGGAAGCAGAAGTATGAAGAGAGGGTAGAAGTACGAAATAGAAGTGCGAAGAAGATAGATCAAAGATAAGGTTTCTTCTAGGAAATACGAAGGAGTTTCTTCTGGGTAATGCAAAGTTAGGGTTTCTTCTGGACCAGTGAAAAGACATTCTTTTGGGGTAGTGCGAAGAAGGGTATCTTTTGGGCAGTATGAAGAAGGGTTTCTTCTGGGGCAGCAAGGAAGGAAGGCTGAAGTAGAGATCTAGAGATCGAGTTTCTCTAGAGGAAACCAGTAAATACCTAGAGATCAGGATTCTCTAGGGGAAGTCGAGAAGGAGGAGTTTAAAGGATAGAGACCGAGTTTCTCTAGAAGGAGCTGAGGAGAGTAGTTCGAAATGAAGAAGAAAGGCAAGGAGGGGAAAAGACAGAGCATCAAGGTTAGTGACAAGGTTCTTGGGACGATACTAGAGTCAAGGGTCTGTGTCATGGTCTTGGTACTTATCAATTGGAGATCTAGAAGAAGAATTTTGATCGAGTTTTCCTCTCAAGAGGTGAGAGGTTTTGGCCCTGGATAAGAATCCTATATACTGTGTCACTTGTCTTTTATTGTGAATATTGGTAATTGTCTTGATGAGAAGAACACATTAATAAGCTAACAAAGAGAAGACTATAAGCTAAAAAGTAAAAGTATATCACAAGAAATTATCAAGCAAAGAAATCTCTTAACTCTGAATGCCCTAGATTTCTCAACATGGTATCGGAGCTAAGGTGTTGAAGTCAAGAAGGGCCATTCAAGCAAGTAGACACATGAGAATCAAACTTTAAAGAAGGATCAAAGCAAGTCAAATAACACCAAGCAAGAGATCTAGATCTTCATCAAACCAAAACCTTAGATCGAAGAATACTCCAAGCAAGAGCCTTGAAATCATCTTCAAGAAGGAAGCAAGAAGAAAGACCGAACCCTAGAAGCACTCCAGAAATAAATCACCAAGGAAGTGAAAGCTCGAAAGGCATTCTTCTCTCTATTGAAGCAAAGATCTCAAAGAAGGAAGCAAGAAGAAAGACCAAAACCCTCAAAGCACTCCAGAAATCATACATCACCAAGGAAGTGGAAGCTCGAAAGGCTATCTTCTCTCTATTGAAGCAAGAATCTCAAAGGAGGCATTCTTCCTTCACCAAAGTAAGAATCTACTTAAAGTTTCATAGTAAGAAGCAACAAGTTTGTCATCAAGTTGAATATTTGATCTTCACAAGTAAGTACCTTTTTATTATAATCTAATCTAGTAAGAATGACTTCATGTTTCAAGGAGAACCAAAAGTTGGTTGAAGTATCAAACTTTCTTGAAAGCAAAATAAAGATACACATATTCCTCGAAGTAAATGAAGTCATTGATCATGTCCATGGGAAGGTCTCCAAGCCATCTGAAGAACAAGCATTATCTGATTACATGGAAAGGGATCTCAAGGCTCAAAAGATTCCTAAAGAGTCTATCAAAGATCCACTCATTTCCTATGTAGCTGAGCTGGAGACATCTAAAGAAATATATGATAAGTTGGGAGAACGTTTCTCTAGAAACACAGTAGAAAAGATCATATCACTTAGATTTTATCTTCATAAATTGAAGGTGTCAAAGGATGAAGGGGTATCGTCATGTCTCTCAAAGGCATCTCAAATAAATGGTCAATTGCAGGATCTAAGAGAGATGGTATCTAATAACGAAATAATCTTTGTTATTCTAAATGCATTAACTAATGAACAAGGTAACCTCATTTCTACTAGGAAAGAGGAAGTTATCCCATTCGTAAAATTATGGTCTCTCTGCAAGGCAAAGGAAGACAAGATGAAGAAGGAAAGTGACGAGAGATCAAATAGAAGGGAACAATTAGTGTCAAGGCGAAAAGGAAAATTTGGAAAGTTTGGTCTCCAAAGAAGAAAAATAAGAACATGGCACTATAGAAAAGACTATCCTAAATGTAAGAGGGACATGGAAGAAGACTATTCTACTAGGGAAGTGAAAGAACCTGAGACAAAGAAGCTTAAGAAGGAAGAAGCAAAAATATCTCTACTATGACTGAGATGATCTTCTTCACTAGAAGGTCCCTTTCACTTGTAATTTATAGATAGGGAGCAATGTAAATAAGAGAGGATGTGTTGACCACTATGTGTCAACTACCCTTAGCAGTACACCCCCTTTTCTTCACAAAAGGGATAGCGCTTGATTGACGTGTCCGTGCCATTCGACAGTCATCGTCGTCTTGATCATATTATGTTGTAAACCCGGTCTGCATGTGTAAATTGTAAATAATCTTAGCGGAGCTGAGTCATTTATGTAAATTGCCTAGGTGGACCTAATTTTCTAGCGATAATCTACATTCCGAAAGGTTTTTTGTCTCACCGATCCATGATCGGAAGAGTTTTCCTTCAGCCTAACCCCAAAGCCGGAATGAATTTGTCATTAGAATCTTAGGAGAATCCTAGTATGTTGATCTGCTAGATTATAGTTGTGTCGCAGAACTGGGTGGTCTATGAGGGTCTATGTCAAATGGGTTTTCCCCCTTGAGATGTAAAATTGTAAAATTCATGATGTAAAATCTCTTGAGAGTTAGAAAATGTTTTAATCCCCTCATAAGTCCTAAGTCCTAGGTCCTAGGTGATTTTTCCAAAGGCTAAGTTCGAGGATCCAAAAATAAAAATTAAGAAAATTAAAAAACCAAATAATAGATAAAAATAATAATAAAGTTAAAATAATAATTAAAAATAAAAAATAACTAAAAAAAATGAAAATTAAAATAAATTAATTAAAAAATAATAAAAAATAATAAAAAAATAAAATAATTTTTTTTTTAAATAATAAATAATAATAAGTCAAATTTTTAGTAAATAATGCAGAATTTTAATTTTTTAATATATTAAAATGCATTTAAAAATTCGACGGATGAGATTAAAAGAAATCTTGATCCTCATCGACGGTCGAGATCATTTTGACATGGATCACTCGAACTAGCCGTTGGGAATTTTTCCTTTAAATAGGATGCTAGAGGTCATTTTAGATTAGATTATATCTGAGAGTTTGGTGCCAAAGAAAGCTCTCTTTAGTCATTTTTGTGCAATAAAGAAAGACTTTGGGGTTAAAAATCTTGTTGGTGTTACTCTTCTGGAAATGATGTAAGATCTTTTATTTTTCTGCATAATTTTATTTTCAGCTATTGATTTTAGCTTGATGAAGATTGATTCAGGCACAGGTATCTTGTCCGATCTCTAAGATTTGACTGATAGTTTAGATTCTGAAATATAATGGCAGATATCTCCTTTTGATCTGGATTTCACTATCGTTTTTTCCCTCTATGTTAATGGTTGATTATAAGATGTGCAGGAAATCCTTTTTTTAGATTACTGGGCGTTAGGGGAAGTTCTCGGCTGAACCAGCCAACTCTCGGATTGTATTTCTTGAAAGAGCCCAGCTAGTTTTTAATCCCGGGCTTATCATCTGAATTTTTTTAAATGAATGCATGAAGGGTTTTCTGAAGTATATCACATTAAAATTTAAATTCTGAAAATATTTATGTGGCATAACGAGAAATCTGGCTATTTTAGAGTTTGCAGTTTGTGAATATTGTAATTATTTAGTTAGGGTTTTCAGTTTCCTTTCTTGCACATTATCTTTGGGTGTTCTGTTTTGCCATTACAGGTTGCAGGTTACAGGTCTGAGGAGAAATTTTTGTTTGAAGCCAGATCTAGGCCCTGGAGGGTAAGATCTGGCCTCAGGATTAGTTCTTGTAGGTTTTTTGCTGAAGAAATTCGAGATTTTCCAAGGTATCTGTTTGCTGGGGTTTCATTTAAAATTGCTTTCCAAAAATATCAACCAACAATCTTGTATTCCAAGGGTTTTAAAATCATTCATTTTCAGATCTAAATTTTTTTTATGAGGGTTTCAAGAAATCTAAAGGAGAGCGAGTTAAAAATTTTGTCAAGATTTCTAGAAAATATTTAGAGCTCCTCTCACTCTACTGCAAATCAAATCCCTGTCTCCTCACAGCTCCATTTCCGCATTTCTCTTCAGCATTACTTCCTGCGGATTCCTTCCACACTGCTCCAGCACCGGCAAACAAAACAAAAATTAAAAATTAAAATATTTAAAAATTAAAAAATATTTTGAAAAAGCTTAATAAAAAAATTTGAAAATTCATTTTTTATGGTCCATTTTTCTATAGCTAAACACACTTAATGTTTATTTTGAAGTTAGCTATATAAAAGTGGTAACTGGTCAACGTTTAAATTTTTTTTTTAACCGAAACGGATATTTTATTTATGGGTGGCCAAAGCCATATCAAGTATTACATTTTCTGTTTCTAACCGAACAATTTCTGCTTTTACAAGATCGACTTGCCCTTTTAAGGAATGGTTGCCCTATTCGGTTCTCCTGCATTTATACTTATCATGTTCTTTTCTAGATTGCATCCAATATTTGCCAGACTGTCTGCTTCTGAGTTTAATTCTCTGAGGATATGAAAAATTTGAACTGAAGAGAAGTCCTTAAAGAGTCTATTCACTCTTAATATCTGTTTGTTCAGAACTGGATCCTTAAGCCCTTTCTTTTTTAATAGAGCTTTTATCAGTAATTCTGAGTCTCCAAACACTAAGATTTCCATTGGGTTTCCTTTTCTGGCCAGTTGGCCAGCTTTTAAAAGACTAAGGACTTCTGCCTGATTGTTGGTTTTAATTCCGAGTCCCCAACTGAATTCCTCTTTTCTTCCATTTGGGAGATAAATGACCCCCCCAGCTCCTGACCTGCCTGGATTGCCTTTCGAGGCTCCGTCAAAGAAGATAGTGCATTTTCCTTGAGATTTCCACCACTTCTGGAAGCTTTCCAAATTGTCTTGAATCTGCCAGTTTTCCTTGTGGTTTGGACGTGTGATTGATGAAGGACTCGTTGAAGGAGTGTAATCACCCAACCATGCTCTTTCTTCATCTCTTAGGGAGTTATCTCTAACATTGGATTGTCTCAAAGTTTCTATTAGAAGTTTCTTGGCCTTTTCTGCGACATTTCCTGCTGACATTTCTTTTTGATTAAAGACTATTTCGTTCCGGGAGAGCCACAACTTCCAGCACACATATTTTGGAGCTGCTATCCACACCTTGTACCAAAGGGATTTGACAGCGATGCTGTGGGGATACCTAGCTTTCCAAGACAAAAACATGTCTGTTATCGAACAATTCACTGGGGATCTTACATTCAGTCCAGCCAAGAAGCTAGTCCAGGCCTTCTGAGCATACTCACATTCAAGAAAAATGTGAACTGAGGTCTCCAAGGCTTTTTTACAGAACACGCATCGATGTGGACCAGCTATGTTCCTTCTACCTAGGTTGTCTCCAGTTAGGATTTTGTTGTGAAACAAAGTCCAGAAGAAGAAATTGATCTTCGGAATACTGAAGCTTTCCCAGATCTGCTTCCACACTGCTTCCGGGTGCAAAGAGTCATTTTTGCTTTGCATCTGTAAGTACCCTTGTTTGGCTGTGTATACCCCTGTTTGTCCCCAACCCCATGAATCTTCCTCGTCCTTATGCACTGGAGTAAAGTCTGTGATTTCATCTATGAAATAGTTTAACTGATTTTTTAAGTGCGCTGGTATGTTGGGCAAAGTCCAGCTCTGCCAATTGCCTTTGTTATCCCACTCTGCAATGTCCTCAATTTTCCTGATTCCTTTTGATCTTAACCAAACTCTTAAATCTGCGATTTCATTTATGTCTGAGAGTGGAGGATGGCCCATGATTCGGTCTCTCCACAGCAATGTTTTTTTGCCATTACCTGGAATTTTATACAAATGTGTTCTGAAGAAATCTATCCCTTTACAACAGAGCCTCCAAGCCTGTGTTCCTTTAGGAGAAGACGCTGGGTTGAAGGAGATGATCGACCGATTTCTGAGATATTTGAGATTTAAGACCTGGCTGATTGGATGCGTGGGCTCAGATATTAGCTGTCACAGTAGTTTACAACCCAGGGCTAGATTTGCTTGTTGGGGGTCTCTAATTTGGATTCCACCCTCAGCGATTGGGCGCTTCACCATTTCCCAGTTAACTAAGTGAAAACGGTTACTGTTCCCCTTCCCACCATTCCACAAAAAGTTCCGCATTAAACAAGAGATCTGATCTGCGATTTGCCTTGGAGCCATCAGCAAAGTGGCTTGGAAAGTAGGTAGAGCTGAAAGTACAGACCGGATGAGAGTGAGCTTGCCTCCTGTGGTAAGCCAGACTCCGCCCCACGCTGCTATCTTCTTATTGAACTTGGAAATCACCTCCTCCCACAAATTATTACAATTGGATCCCATCGTCAACGGAAGACCAAGATACTTTATTTTATCCCACTCTGCATAGCCTTTGAACCCCAGTTCGCTGGCTATCCTTTCAATTGTTTGTTGATTGGTATTCCATCCGTAAACTGCGCTTTTCCTCTCACTGATTAGTGCTCCAGTAACACTGCAATACTTTTGGAGAATTGTCTTGAATGATTTAGCAATTCTCATGGAAGCGCCCCCGAGCAGGAGTGAATCATCGGCAAAGAGCACATGATTCACTGGGGACACGCCTTGCACGATTCTTATCCCAGGAATGGTTCCACTTTGTTGCTCCTGTGTCAACTTTCTGCTTAATGAATCCGCCATCAGAATATAGAGAAAGGGAGACAGAGGGCAGCCTTGCCTCAGTTCCCTGGTGGCGGAAAAGAACTCTGTTGGTCTCCCATTCACCATTGGAGTGATCCAGATGTTTTCGATGCAGGCTTTGATAAGGTTTATGAATTCCTGTCTGAACCCAAAGGCTGCAAGTACCCTGAGCAAGAAAGAACGGTTAACACGATCAAAAGCATTACTCATATCTAATTTGATAATCATACCTTGTTCTTTCTGTTTGTGGCTGGAATGGAGAGCCTCTTGGATTTGAATGACATTATCTAGGATTTGTCTGCCTTTCACAAATCCTCCTTGGGCTGGAAAGATGAGTTTTTGAAGAAGTGGCTTGATTCTGTTTGCCAGCAGTTTGGCCACGATCTTGTATGATGAATTACAAAGGGAGATCGGCCTGTATCTGTCAAAGGATCTTGGGTTTGTTTCCTTGGGGATTAAAGCGAGAAATGTGGATTTTATTCCACCACCCACTTTTGCCTTCCTCAAGACTCCTCTTATCATTCTGAAGAGATCAATTTTGATAATCTCCCAACAAATTCTGTAAAAGTGTATTGTGAAACCGTCGGGACTAGGGGCTTTATCTGGTTCCATGGACCATACAATACTAGTTATCTCTTCTTCCGTTACTGGGATCATCTGAGAATCATTATCTTCCTCACTGACTAGATTTGGGATGGTTGTGAGGAACTCTGCTTCATCCTCCTCATTCCCATTTCTTTCTGCACTAAGAAGGTTCTGAAAATGATTTACAGCTGCTTCTTGGATTTGAGAGAATCCTTTATAAACCTAACCACTAGTGCTAGTAATTTCTGTTATGTGATTGCGCGAGAGACGGGCCCTGCACTGTCTATGAAAGTACGAGGTATTTTTGTCCCCAAATTTGAGCCACAGGCTTCAGGACTTTAAACGCCAATATTCCTCTTCATTTCTGAAAGAACAATATACATTCCTTTGAGCAGATTTTTCATTGGCTAAATCTGTGGAAGAGGGATCTTTCTCCTCCATTTCTAGTTGTATTCCTTCCAATTGAATTACTGCCTCCTTCCTCTGCCTATTGGGAGATTGCATAGATTTCTTTATCCAATCTTTGAGAGCTTTTTTTGTATTTTTCATTTTTTGTTCCCACACATAGCTTGGGGAACCGAGAACTTCTGTCCTCCATGCTGCTTGAACTGTTTCTAAAAACCCATCTTTGCCTGCCCAGAGAGGGTTGAAATGGAATGGAAGGGGGCCTAAATCCTCTTCCTCTTTTAGGCATAAGAGGATAGGCTTATGATCCGATGTGAGCTTTGGAAGAATCTTGGTGAAAACTATTCTGTTGTCCATCATTAAAGAGCTGCTGATAAGAAACCTATCCAATCTGGCTAAGATATGATTTTCTCTGGTTCTATTGTTTGTCCAGGTGTATTTGCCTTTCACTGGTTTGAAGTCTACCAAGTCCCACTGCAGAATCAAATTGCCCACTGTATTGATGAAAGGATCTCTAGATTGGATCCCTCCTTTCTTTTCTTTGGGATCTAGAGTTATGTTCAGATCTCCACCTATGACTAAATTTGTGGGACTGATTTGCGCTATATAATCTAAAAGTGACCTCCAGCACTCTCTCTTTTCTTCATAATGAACAGGGACATACAAGTTAAACAGTGCGAGGGTAAGATTGCTTACGGTGTGACGCAGCTCTGTGAAAATCCAATGTTGAGTCGCTAAAAATCGTTCTAGTGAGAAGTTTTTTGTCCAAAAAGTACCTAATCCTCCAGTTGTGCCCCTTGCACTAACTGCCTTTCCTGAATCAAATTTCCATTTCTTAGCGCTGGTGTTTAGAAGGGTTTCCCCTTCTACTTTGGTCTCTTGGAGCATAAGGATGTCCGCTTTCTCCATCTTCAATAAGTCTCTGATAGCCTCTGCCTTATTGGGATTACCCAGACCCCTACAGTTCCAAGAGATCAACTGCATCATTTACCACTTGAAGGGGTAGGCCCTCCTCCTTTGGAGGCCCTTGGCCTGATATTCCTACCTAGTGTCATTTCGATGGTAGCTTGACTGCCGAGGGTTTTTTGTCTTTTTGACTCCTCTTCTCTAGTTTCCTCGTTTGTTCTTTGTCCAGCCCTTTTTGTTGACCTTTCTTGTGTTTCATCATCTGATGATCCCATATTCTCTATTGTTTTTTTCTTTTTTTTTATTATCTTTGCGTATGATGGAGAAGAAATATTGCTTGGGATGGAGATTGGGTTATTACCTGGTTCTAGGGTTTCCATATTCTCCTGCTGAGGTGGTTCTTCTTCCCTTGCTTCCGGAGGATCTGAAGGAGGCGTGAGGATTACAAAGGGGTTTTTATCCCCCTCATTGCCTTTTATTTCACTGCTTCCGGCGTTTTGGTTACTTGTGCTTCCATTATCTACTTTGTTCTCTGTCCCTTTAGCCTTGTTTTTGTTACTCTGTCTATTAGATGTTGTCTTCTTTGCCTGTTTCCATAGTTCTTCTTTTTCCTTCTTTGATGTCTCCTCGCTTCTTTTTTTGCAGTATCTAGCAAAATGCCCATACTCGTGACAGAAACGACACTTGAAGGGCAGCTGTTCGTAATCAAGCTCTTGTATGTGTGTCCAGTTTGCCACCGATAGCTGAATCGCTTCGGGTAATCCTATTTCCAAATCGACCTCCACGCAGATCCGGGCACAAGAATACTGGTCCTTCCTTGGGGCTTGATCTATGTATTTTCCAAGAACGTTTCCAATGGATTGGAGAGAGCTTTGATTCCAGCAATGCAGGGGAAGATGCAGGAGGCGCACCCAAACAGGAACCGCCTTGGGCACATCTTGCGCTGGGTCAAAATCTGTAGACCATTTGCTCAAGTAGAGTCCTTAAGGCCCCATGAAGTATGGCCCGTTTCTGAAAATCAGGCCTCTGTCCTCTGTACTGTCAAACAGGAAAACAAAGAACCCTTTGCCTACAAAATAGATCTTGATTCCTTCATTTACCAAAGGTAGCCAGTTCCTTTTGACCCATTCTTCGACAGCTCTCGGGGATGGCCACAAACTAGTGAACTAGCCAATCAAACCTTTTTCTGCAAGATTCAGTACAGATCTACATATTTCCTCCTCTGGTAAGGCCACCTTGGGAATACTGTCCAGTTTTTTGACGAATTTTTGCTGTGGGCCTGTGACCTGACGTTTTCCTGTTGCAGTAACAAGAGCCTTGAAGGCTTCGATCTCCGGGGGAAAGGGGGGAGGGGCCGCAGGGCCACCTCCAGACTCCATGAGGGAGAGCGCTTGCAGGGTCGCTCAGAAGGCGCGGCTAGGGATGCAGCGCGGCCGGGTAACATGTAATGGTCAACGTTTAAATTTTATGATCATTTAAAGCATTTAATTTTTCTTGAAGTTTAATTGTTGGATCATCGTTAAAGCATTGTGAATTCACTAGATATCTTGCATTGCTTGGGTTATTTGATGATAAATGTTTGTTTTACATGGTTCATATTTCTGCAACATTTAATCATTTAATCATTAACTCCATAAGGCACTGGTCCATTAACTTAATAAAATCAATTAAGTGCTTGTTTCCTCTCATGTCTCTCAACCCAACTGGTCCCCAGTTGGTCATCCATTATCCCATAGGTTCTACCCCCCTTAGCCGCGGGAGACAGGCTTAAACGGAGAGATTGGGAATCAGGGTGATAGCCCCCGATCTGAGCGTTGTCGTGACAATCTGTGCAACAACATTTTTTGGCGTCGTTGCCAGGGATAAAGTTTTTTTTGTTCCTGGCGTTTCAACGACATTCATCTGCTCATTTCTCATCATTCTTTCATCTTTTTCATCTCTCATTTGAGTTGGCAGATTCAACATTTTTTGGCATCATTTGGATCTTTTCATCGCCTTATCTTTCGTCATATCAGCAACTACTCTTCGGTTCATTTCTTGTTTGGGTGGCGACTCCATTTCTTTTATTTTTCCCAGACAAGAAGCCTCCCTCATATCAACTTGTTTGTTGCTTTTTGAATCCTAGAATTAGATTCATTGTTCAAGTGGCGACTCCACTTCTTTCATCTCTTGATTTTCTTGAGCAGAGATCTCTTTCTATCATCCATTTGGTCCCTCGTTGTTCATCATGGATTATTCGTTTAAACCATGTCATTTTAATGATGATCTCTATGATATTTCGGAAGTGGCCATTTCTAAATTGCCTTTGTTCTCAAGTGGTGATTCAGTCGCTGTTAAAAGTCATATAGGCTTGTTTACTCGTATAATGATCATATATTGTAGAACCCCTCAATATAATCATGAAGATGTCAAGATGAATCTATTTGTCCATTATTTAAAGGGTGATGCTTTGAACTGGTTTAATAATTGTCCTGAAGATTCTTTCACTTTACAAGACATTATCGATGCTTTTAAAGATAGATATGGTGATCCAGATAGCTCGCCTTGTGCCCCTAAAATTGTGCAACAGAATGAAAGTAATCTTGTAAAAGGTCCAGCTGTCGATGAAAGATTCCAAGACAATTCTTCATATCAGAATGTGCCATCCACCTGTACCATTACAGATCAAATTCATGATAGTGGAAAAGCAGTGAAAAATGACAATGAAAAGGAAGATCAAAAGAAAATTATACAAGAACTAATGTTGCTAGTAAAAAATATGGAGATCAATCAAACTAATTACGCCAATGATGTGAGAACTTTATGCACTCACCTGGAAAAACGTAATAGGGAGATGGAGATCATGCAAAATCAACATGCTAAGGAAATTGAGGCCATGAAGATTAATCATGTCACAAAAATTAGTTTTATGCAAAGCAAGTTATCAGGCTTAGAGGAAAATATGACGACCATGAAAGCTAATCATGATAGGGAAATTAATTCTATGCAAAACAAGTTATTAACTATGGATGAAGAAATGACTATCATGACGTTCGATCATAATAATCAGTTGGCTGCCATGCAAGCAAATCATAAGGAAGAAATAAACTCTATGCAGTATTGCTTGATGACCATAAAGGAAGAGAATGATAAAGTAATAAAAGATATGGAAGAAAACCATGCCAAGGAAATCAGTGCTATGAAGGTTGAACACTCTAGTCAGATAGATGCCATTAAAATACAGGTTCAGAAAATTCAACAATGATCAGAGGATGAAAGAAACCGGGGAAAATCAATAAATCAGGAGCCTCTTTATCTGTTGCAACAAGCTCCATCTTATTATGAGGTCCTTTGTTCCATTGAAAAGTGGATAATTGAAGGTGACTTGGATAAAAGAAAAATTAATAATCAGATTCATCCACTAGTCATAGAAGATCAAGTTATAACTCATGGCACCTATGAGATTGATCCATCATCCTTTACAGGGCAGATGCAGAACGAAGAAAGACATGTCACGCATATCTTACATACTTCATTTGAGAGTTTTGAAGCAGAAATTTCCACGTCATCAGTGATACAGCCTGCCATGAAGAAAAAGTGCAAAAGAAAGAGAACGAGAAGAAGATTTGATGCATTAGACGGCCGCGAGCAGCTTGATTTTCGGATAGGAAAAAGTCCTACCATATGCAGAATTAGACATGGTACATCCAACAAGCAGCCGACAGATTTGCCTGAAAGCAGGCAAATGCTCAGTATACACTATATTGAACACATCTGATGCCATGGGGAATTCTCTGTATTTCTAACCTTACTCGTTTTTTTCAACATTTTCATTTTTGTTTTAGGATTAGATTTGCTTTTCTAGATAGTTAATAAATGAAGAGCTTATATCTTGTATGTACTTTATGTTATATGATGATGATTTTTTGGATGGACGCTACTTATATTTCGTTGTGTGTTGCATGGATGCAGATTCTGGGTTCTCACATTCCTACAGTGCAGCAACGTGTCCCCAAGTGGAGCCAGATGTTGACCACTACGTGTCAACTACCCTTAGCAGTACACCCCCTTTTCTTCGCAAAAGGGATAGCGCTTGATTGATGTGTCCGTGCCATTCGACAGTCATCGTCGTCTTGATCATATTATGTTGTAAACCCAGTCTGCATGTGTAAATTGTAAATAATCTTAGCAGAGCTGAGTCATGTATGTAAATTGCCTAGGTGGACCTAATTTTCTAGTGATAATCTACGTTCCGGAAGGTTTTTTGTCTCACAGATCCATGATCGGCAGAGTTTTC
>APFE030453443.1:0-29867 GCA_000404065.3 Pinus taeda | reverse complement strand
TTTTAATATATTAAAATGCATTTAAAAATTCGACAGATGAGATTAAAAGAAATCTTGATCCTCATCGACGGTCGAGATCATTTTGACATGGATCACTCAAACTAACCATTGGGAATTTTTCCTTTAAATAGGATGCTAAGGGTCATTTGAGATCAGATTAGATCTGAGAGTCTGGTGGTAAAGAAAGCTCTCTTGTAGTCATTTTTGTGCAATAAAGAAAGACTTTGGGGTTAAAAATCTTGCTGGTGTTACTCTTCTGGAAATGTTGTAAGATCTTTTATTCTTTCTGCATAATTTTATTTTCAGCTATTGATTTTAGCTTGATGAAGATTGATTCAGGCACAGGGATCTTGTCTGATCTCTAGGGTTTGAATGATAGTTTAGATTCTGAAATATAATGGCAGGTACCTGCATTTGATCTGGATTTCACTATCGTTTTTTCCCTCTATGTTAATGGTTGATTGTAAGCTATGCAGGAAATCCTTTTTTTTAGATTACTAGGCGTTAGGGGAAGTTCTCGGCTAAACCAGCCAACTCCCGGATTGTGTTTTCTGAAAGAGCCCAGCTAGTTTTTAATCCCCGGCTTATCATCTGAATTTTTTTAAATGAATGCATGAAGGGTTTTCTGAAGTATATCACATTAAAATTTAGAAATCTAGCTATTTTAAAGTCTGTAGTTTGTGAATATTGTAATTATTTAGTTAGGGTTTTCAGTTTCCTTTCTTGCACATATTATCTTTGGGTGTTCTGTTTTGCCATTTTAGGTTATAGGTTATAGGTCTGAGGAGAAATTTTTGTTTGAAGCCAGATCTAGGCCCTAGAGGGTAAGATCTGGCCTCAGGATTAGTTCTTGCAGGTTTTTTGCTGAAGAAATTCGAGATTTTCCAAGGTATCTGTTTGTTGGGGTTTCATTTAAAATTGCTTTCCAAAAATATCAACCAGCAATCTTGCATTCCAAGGGTTTTAAAATCATTCATTTTCAGATCTAAATTTTTTTTATGAGGGTTTCAAGAAATCTGAAGGAAAGTAAGTTAAAAATTTTGTCAAGATTTCTGGAAAATATTTAGAGCTCCTCTCACTCTACTGCAAATCAAATCCCTGTCTCCTCACAGCTGCATTTCCGCATTTCTCTTCAGCATTACTTCCTGCGGATTCCTTCCACGCTGCTCCAGCACCTACAAACAAAACAAAAATAAAAAATAAAAATATTTAAAAATTAAAAAATATTTTGAAAAAGCTTAGTAAAAAAATTTGAAAATTCATTTTTTATGGTCCATTTTTCTATAGCTAAATGCACTTAATGTTTATTTTGAAGTTAGCTATATGAAAGTGGTAATTGGTCAGCGTTTAAATTTTATGATCATTTAAAGCATTTAATTTTTCTTGAAGTTTAATTGTTGGATCATCGTTTAAAGCATTGTGAATTCACTTGATATCTTGCATTGCTTGGGTTATTTTGATGATAAATGTTTGTTTTTACATGGTTCATATTTCTGCAACATTTAATCATTTAATCATTAACTCCATAAGGCACTGGTCCATTAACTTAATAAAATCAATTAAGTGCTTGTTTCCTCTCGTGTCTCCCAACCCAGCTGGTCCCCAGTTGGTCATCCATTATCCCATAGGGTCTACCCCCCTTAGCTGCGGGAGACAGGCTTAAACGGAGATATCAGGGATCAGGGTGACAGCCCCCGGTCTGAGCATTGTCGTGACAATCTGTGCAACAACAGGATGCATCAAATTAAAAAGAAGCATTATGATAGAAGCATTAGAAGTAAGATCTCGTGACCATGGGAGGCCGAAAGTATGTATGGTACAGAGCCTACTGATTACAAAGAATAGGAAGCTCTTAGGAAACCTCATTATAAAATAAGCAAAGATCATCATCGACTGAGGTTATCATCGACTGGGACCATCATAGTCAATAAAGAAAACATCTGTTGGGTGAGGATATAAAACATCCTCAAGTTTCTCTAATGGAATTCTCATCAAAGGATTCACCGATCTAGAATGGAAGCAAAAGTTTTAATCAGGAATTCCAACTCGTGAGATTCAAGGGATGATGGTATGATAACATAACAGGAAAGCAAGTTTGAAGGATAACGTCCTTTTGAATGAAGTTGTTACAAAAAGACGACCCAAAGGAAGATAAGGTATGTATTCTTACATAGATTATTATGAAAGTCATGTCATATGGTTGCAGATAATATGGATCTCTATTTCCATCCTAGGAAATATGATCAAGAGAAGAAAGGTTCTCCTCCTCTGAAATATTGCAGCAAAGCATAAGTCGCACTAGATGAAATCAACATAATATGTTCTCATATGAATCATGAGGAAGCTGACTACAATCAAGGAACTCTAATTGGAAGCTCCTAGGAATGAAATGTGTGAGAAAAGACAGGAAGAGATCGTGACAATATGCAACGAAGGTAGAAGGCATTCAACATTCGAAATCTAAGAATATTTGACTAGAATATCTCCCGGAAAGATGTGAAGACTCTAATAGAAGTTAGAAAAAGATAGAGACCATTGACAATGAATATTTATGGGAGATGTGTCAATTTGCATGCAAGATGTTGATACTTACAGGAAGATGTCATCATGAAAAATCATCATAAAGGTTATTTTTATTTGAAGTGTTCATTGATTATTTTTGAACTAATATCTAGATGGGCTTATGTAGGACTTCCAAAGGGAAATCCATGGATGGCTTCCAAGTGGACCATATAAAAGGATGTAATGTCCCTTCGAAAAATATGGCATGAAAGTGAAATGACATGAAGCAAAGCTAGATGGAAAATTTGATGGATCACTTTCTGATGAGTTGAGGACATGACTAACTCATGGACAAAAGTGATGAATGATCTGTGCCCCATGTAGAAGTTCCCAAAGATGAATACCCCTTGACGAAGAAGAAATTCATGACATCGAACAAAGGAGCTCTTCAAGTAGCTAGTTGTTTCAGGATCTCCACATGAGGAGCTGCGATAGGTTCCTAGTTAAGAGGGAGCCTAAAAAGAAGTTTCTTACTTGGAAGAAACTTGGAAAATTCCTAAGCAGAGAGATTAGGTGCATTCCTTTGTGATAGGAATGAGTACATTCCTTTAATGGAATATGTCCTCTTGGTTTGAAAAGGAGAGATAGACATGTCGTTTTGTTCTTCACCTGGGAAGACAAAATGGAGGATTGTGTAATCATTTGGCATCCGATGCCCTTTGAGGATGAGATAGGGCATCTAACTGTAAGATTCGTCGTGGAAGACGAATATTCTTTGTGGCATTGGGGAGTCCAGGAAAAGAATAGTCCTCATGGAGAATATCCAGAGTGAACTCGGGTGGGGTATGTTCCTAGAGAGACAATCATGAGTATGTCTATAAATCATTGGTCTCTTCAGCATTGTGCTTTGATCTTGTGGAGAGATAGAGTCATTAATCAAGGCCTTGCTATATAACAATGTTGGTTGATATGATGTTATACAAATGAGTTACAAATCCAAATTCTTCTTATGAGATATTCTTCAGATTGAGAAAGTCCAAGGACCATTATGAATACCTCCCTAATTGAGAGGGAGTTGAAAAGTGTAACTAGGTTCGTTCTTCATAATGACATGTAATTATGATTTTATGTAATGAGATGTAAATAAGAAAAATAAAATTATTATATAGACTTGCTTCATGGGTTTCATGAGCAAAGGATTTTGTTCTTGAGTCAAGACTCCCATTGAGAGCCTTTAGGATTTATTTGTCATGCAATGAAGTCATGTTACACTTTGTAAAAATTCAATATTGTCTATGTAAATTATCCTCCAAGAACTTATCATCTATCTTCTTGAAGTCAGCCTACAAATGATAAAGGAACTCTCTAGATGAAGTCGGCCTAACTCCAACAATCATGTCGCCATAAAGGTCATATGAAGAAGTGTATATATATCCTACTTGGCCTCACTTGAAGAACGCAATTCGATCAAGCAACTCTACTTCGGGGAAGCAGAAGTACGAAGAGAGGGTCAAGCGAAGTGCGAAAAAGATAGATCGAAGATAAGGTTTCTTCTGGGCAATATGAAGGAGTTTCTTCTGGGTAATGTGAAGTTATGCTTTCTTTTGGACCAGCCAAAAGACTTTCCTTTGGGGTAGTGCGAAGAAGGGTTTCTTCTGGGGCAACAAGGAAGGATTCTTTTGGGAAGGTTGAAGTAGAGATCTAAAGACTGAGATTCTCTAGAGGAAACCAGTAAAGCCCTCGATACCAAGATTCTCTAAGGGAAGTCGAGAAGGAGAAGTGTAAAGGATAGAGACCGAGTTTCTCTAGAAGGAGCCAAGGAGAGCGGTTCGAGATCAAGAAGAAGGGCGAGGAAGGGAAGAGGCAGAGCATCAAGGTTAGTGAAAAGGTTCTTGAGAGGATACTAAATTCAAGGGTTTGTGTCATGGTCTTGGTACTTATCAATTGAAGACCCAGAAGAAGAATTTTGTTTGGGTTTTCCTCTCAATAGGTGAGAGTTTTGGTCCTGGATGAGAAGCCTACATGTTGTGTCACTTGTCTTTTATCGTGCATATTGGTAATTGTCTTGATGAGAAGAACACATTAATAAGCTAACAAAGAGAAGACTATAAGTTAAGAAGTAAAAATATATCACAAGCAATTATCAAGCAGAGAAATCTCTTAACTCTGAATGCCCTAGATTTCTCAAAACACTTTTTGTGGCAAGCCCACCAAATAGCTTAATAACATAATAAGAAGCCTCTCAAGAGGGTCGAATGATGAAAAAGTGAGTTGTTGGGCCTTTGAGGAGGCCTAATGAAGTCCAAGGGGTTCCATGATGAAGAACTGGACTCCAAACATAGCCGACAAGGGGTTGGCCCCTTGTTTTCCAAGCAAGAACCAGTGGTGCTCCCAAGTGGGTGTAGGGAGGCATAGGGACATCTTCATGGGTCTCCAAGTGGATCGAAAATGCTTGTGTACCATCTATAAGGGCTAGGATGATGATATAAGCCCTCCCTCTACAGCGGGAGACATCCTCTTGACTCTAGAACATCTACCAAGTGAATGGTGCATGTCTCGAGCCGACTGGACATGGTGAACTAGGTGCATCATCCTTATCCAAAAGTGGAACACGAGCAATCAACGAGTGGTGTTGCGGATCCATGAAGTACGTTCTACTATGGTAGAGGCCAATGGCTCTCAACACTCACCCTACAAGTGCCAATTTGGCCCTCTGGATGGCTAGGACCCCGTATAGGGAGACCAAGCCCCAAATGAAGACCCACCTGCAATCCTGCATAAGATCCAATGCATCCCTTTTCCCTCCAATACAAAAAATCATTAGAGTAATCATGTAAAAGAGCTTACAATTCATGGGATCAATGGGGCACTTCATGGTGGCATGCCCTTCCATAGTGGGCTTTGGCATGTACAAGTGTCTCCAAGCTCAATAGAGGATTAACCAAGGACCCTATTAGGTGATTTCAACCTCTAAAGGGGTGACATGCCCATGGTACATCGCTTAGATGGTAGGTGGCAGATGATATAATAATGGAGCAGAGTGGGGATCAGGGGAGTCATCCAGACCACATGTCATGGTACACGGGTAGTTGTAATAGGGGAAACCCACACCTGAGTATATGAGTGGAGGGAGAAAATAATGGTACTTGAGCTACGCAGCCTTTGTTTTTCCACCCTTCTTCATATGCCTTTTGCCTTTGACTGATTTTTATTCATAACTACTCGGGGCTCCAGGGGACGAGAGCATGATGTGTAATATGTAGCAATGGATACCCCCCTAAGCTGGGGCAGTTCATTTCCCACTAAGGGTTGGGACAATCATGGGTGCCTTTATGATGGAGGGGGCTCATCTAGGGCCCATAGGAACCAGGGTGATGGCCATGGGTAAGGAGTAGAGCTCATGTTTGGCTTTTGTTCGCGTGCTAAATTTGTATGTCGCGGCCATCTTTTGCATTTTGTGGTAAATTTCTTTTTGAGAGTGGCCAAATTATGCTTTTTCTTTTCTTTTTAGCTGCATCAACCTTTGGGGCATCGTTCCAGGCCCGACCCAAGGTGTGGACAAGGGGAAAGGGAGGCTAGCCCCATGTGGACCCAGTGGACACATGTGGACTCGGATGGGATAAATGATGAATGGGGTTAAAATGAGTGGAAGGGGGGTGATGTATATGGAGTCCAGGAGCAGGACTATGCAAACAAAATTGAGATTTCCCATGTAGTGTCAGCCCTAAAGCTAATGGCTAGTAAGTGAGATCCCAAAGGACTAGGATACAAGGGTAACCACGAAATCGGGCAATGGAGATGTTATGAATATAATTCATAACAAATAAATAAATAAAAATAAATGTAAATAATAAATAATCAAATGATGGTTATCTTAAATAGTCATTAGTTAAGTGAAAAGGCATGTCTAAAAGACATACCCGGTCATGAAAGGACTCTTGCCTAGGTATATAAGCACGACCTTATTGTAACATTTCTCATCCTTGTCTTTTATATATATATACATTATATATAATATATATGTAATAAAATTATTATTAAAAATACCTTTTGTGTTCTTTTACATTAAAGTCAATAAGCTATAATTTTGTTGCTTCAGTGGTATCAGAGCCATGCGAGTCTTTGAACATTATTCGCCGCACCGTATAACCATGTGAGTCCTTGAACGTTATCCTCTGCACAATATGCCATTATGTTTACGTCCTGAATTCATTGAGAAGTTTAGAAAAATTCAAGAAAAGCTTTAGCAATTAGAAAAATTATGTGCAGAAGTTACAGCACGTCTAAAAGAAATCGATAATAAGAAAGATGATAACGACAATGAAAAAATGAAACAAGGTGAAGGAGTAGATGATTATAATGTTGAAGATGAAGATGTTGCAGAAAATGATCAAGATGATGATTACGATGAAGTTGATATAGATTAAGATGAGGATCTAGATGAAGTTGGTCTTGATAATGATGAGAATGTTGTAAGGTCTCAAATGGAACAAAGTACAGAACTGAAGTATTCAGACAATGAAGTAATTGAAGATGCTGAAGTAGACATTGATGATGATGGAGAGGAAATTTTTGAAGGGTACGTAAAGAGGATGACGATAAAGGTAAGTAGGAAGATATGTTGAATCGATGGAAGGCAGATCAACTATCGAGAATTCAGAGATAAATATATGAAGGCCAACGAACCAGTCCTCCTCATCAACCTCGTGGATGATTGGAGGACTTGCCACAATTGGGTTTCTCCTGATGGCCAACCCAATCTATCTTCCTTTTCCCTAATTTTTGCCAAATCCCAAGTTCAAGTTGCAGATTGTGACAGAAAATAATTCACAAACCAAAAGAGACTGGGGATGACTATGGTTAAATACATTGAATACTGGCACATTCTCAATTGCAGATTTTATGACACGGACTGTGATGGGAACAGAAATTACTCATCCTTGCTTTATTTGAAGAATTAGCATTTTGTAAAGGAATATCCTAATTACAATGCTTACACTACTCCAACATTTTTCTTAGATGATTGGCTCAACTTATACCTTGATTCTTACCGCAACCCATGCGATTCAAGGTGTTGATGAAGGTTACGAATGTGACGTGTCGTGCTCAAATTATCGCTTTGTATATATGGGCCCAAAAGGTACTTGGACTCCATTACATGTAGATGTCTTCAAGTCATATAGCAGGTCTGCAAATGTTTGTGGCAAAAAAGTCTGGCATTTTCTTTCACCCTCCCAGTCACATGTTTTGTATGACAGATACATGAAGCAAACTGTCTATGATATTTATGGAGATGTCTCAGTAACACAGTTCCTTGGATTTTTTGAGACATATTGGTTGGAGTGTATCCAAGAAAGGAATGAAATTATCTTCGTATCGAGTGGTTGGTTTCATCAAGTAAAAAATGTGGAGGACGCCATTTCAATAAACCACAACTGGTTCAACGCTTGCAATATTTCATGGGTGTGGAACCTCCTTGTAAAGGATTACAATGAAACACAAGAATATATTGAAGACGTAAGAAGCATAATTGATGACTTTGAAAGCCTCTGTCAATGCAATTTGGCAGCTAATGTAGGGCTGAACTTTGATGACCTCTTTGTCTTTATTTGCAAATTTTACCCAACTCATTGATATCATGCATTCATGGAAAATAAGATACAACAAAAATGGCATGGAAGCTTCACAAATAGAGATATTTCAACAGATTCTCTTTAATTTGGTATCCATTCGTAATGTTGCACTAAATATGGCATCCACTTCATGGGTGTGGAACCTCCTTGTAAAGGACTACAACGAAACACAAGAATGTATTGAAGACGTAAGAAGCATAGCTAATGACTTTGAAAGCCTCTTTCAATGCAATTTGGCAAATAATACAGTGTTGAACTTTGATGACCTTTTTTCCTTTATCAGTCGGATGGCTCTTGCAAATTTTACCCAACTCATTGATATCATGCATTCAAGGGAAAAGATACAACAGAATTGGCATGAAAGCTTCACAAATAGAAAAATTTCAACAGATTCTCTTTAATTTGGTATCCATTCATAATGTTGCACTAAATATGGCATCCACTCATTACTTTGATGGCATAGTAAAGAGTATAAATTTTACTTTGAAGATGTAGCCAGGCTCTTTGTTGAAATGGGAATGTCAAAGGATATAATAATCATGACCTTGATGATTCCCTTGAGAAAAAAGGTAATGTATCTCAGATTACAAATCTAAAAATCCCCAGTTTCGACATTGTTGATGAAGCAGATACCAAGACATCTGTCTCTGTACTTGAAGGATCAGAGAAGCCAATATGTGATAAAAATTGTAGGAAGGTACAAATGAGATTCTTTAATAATATCTCATCTTACATGCAAGAACATGAAAGAACAGAGGCAATGTGTGGCAACTTGCTAGTTGATGGTTGCTTAACCATTCAACCTATCCTTGTGTCCCTGCCACCGCTCCACGCTGTCAGCAGTCAACCCTGTCACCACCGTGACTGTCGATCCTATCTACCACTGTGACTATCAAATTAACCTCGTCTACCAAGTTATGCTGCTCTTCATGCATTCCCCCTTGTTCCACACTGTGTTCCCCTTCAACCACTGCATGTGAAAATTTCTAAACTGAAATTCTATTACTACAGCAACTGATTTATTTCACCTACTTATTATTCTCAATAAGTTATTTACGAAATTCCTTTAGCAAATATTAAAATAAATTCTACTGCGGTTATCACACAATTACCCAAAGAAAAATGCATGCACAAGAATCAATCACATTAGCACAGTTATTTTTGGACAATTGTCCTTGTAAAAATCCAATGCGGGAAAACCGGTGCTGTAGATGAGGGCTTTATTAATCTTTAGCAACAATTGCTTTTACAAGGAATGATTTTACATAGAAAGTAAAAAAAAAATCCTGCGACTTTCCCTCTGAGCTCTGATTGACCCAGCATGGCTCTGAGTGGCTTTGTGTCCCTTTGCATCAGCCTGCGTAGGCCCTATGTCTCTCCTCTGGACTACATCTCTCTTTCTGCATTGTCTTCCAGTAACCCTGCGTCACCTCCTCCTTGATCACAGCCTACTACTAAAGCCCTCCTCTTCCTTCACCCTGCAACTCCCTCTGAAATTGATCTCCTCTTCCTTGAGAATCGAATTTCCTTGAGATACTGAGTATCTGTCGATGTCTCTTCAAATGACCCTCAAGTCTTCTCTTATAATTTTTAGTTGATGAATCAACGACCAAGATTAAGTCCCTAATCAACGACTAAGATTAAAGCAAACTTGATCTTCGTCTCTTAGAAGCTTCTCATCCTTATCTTTATTAATACCCATTAATTTTTTTATTTTCCTAAGTTTAGACTTAGAAACCCATTAAAAATATTAATTATTTTAATAATTCCTTATCTGGATGGAATTTCTCCAAATGATTTCTCGGTGTTGGAGATCTCATGCGCCTGAGCCTCTCCTCCAAAATTTCAAGGCTAGAGCACATCTGATGCTACCAAAAATCAACGCTCCCTCTTAGCGAGGAATGTGCTCTAGTAAGTTTCACTATAGAAACATCATATTGATCTTTCACATCAGTACTTGTGTTGATGATTGGCTTGCTGCCTCACATCCCCTACATTGTTGCTTCTTGTATTACTGCCCATGACACTGCCACTATCATTGTTGCTCCTATACTACAACTCCCTCTCAACCTGATGCATCATGTTGCCCATAGCACTGCCATTGCTAACTATTGCACTGCAACTTTTGTTACTTATCCATTATTGAAATGGATTCTTTACCATCCCCATCTTCTCCCTCAAAATGAACAAACTTTGGTCTTCCTAGAGTCTTGGTGAGGATGTCTGCCACCTATTCTCCTGTAGGAGTGTACCTCAATTGTACTGCTCCTAGTTGGACATAATCTTTGACAAAGTGACACCTCATAACAATATGCTTCGACCAATCATGAAATACTGGATTCTCAAAGAGCTTTATGCAACTATGATTATCACACATTTTCCTAGTCACTTTCATCCTTCTCTTGAATAGATTCACAAGCAATTTCCTAAGCCATATGGCTTTGCACGAAGTTGTGCTAGTGGCCATATATTCAACTTCAGCTGAGCTCAGAGCCATGGATTTTTGTTTCCTACTACACCAAGAGGTCATTCCTGATCCAAAGTTGAAACAGTATCCAGTTGTACTTTTCTGATCTACTGAAATTCCAACCCAATCTACATCAATGAACCCACTCAACCTGATGTCATTGCCTATGGTGTACAATAGTCCATGCTCGACTTTTCCTTGTATATACTTGAGAACATGTTTGGTTGTTGCCCAGTGGGCCCTCTTAGGTTCTACCATGCACTGACTAAGGATGTTGACAGCATAACAAATGTTTGGCCTGGTATTGACCAGATACTTCAGGGACCCTATGAGTTGTATGTACAAGGTGGGATCAACATCTTTATCTTCTGATCCATCAATCTTCTTCCAGTTGGTGATCATTGGAGTAGCCATAGTTCTACAATCCTGCATCTTGAATCTCTTCAAGATTTCTATAACATATCTCCCTTGTCCTAGGAATATCTCACCCTTCTTCTGCCAAACTTCCAACCCCAGAAGATAATTCATCTATCCCAAATCCTTCATGTCGAATTTTGTGGCTAGGTTCTTCTTGTAGTTTTTAATGAGCCTGGATGATCCTGTCAGGAAGAGATCATCCACATATAACACTAGGATTAGAGGCTCATTCTCTACAACCAAATAGTAGAGATTAGGGTCTGCGTCACTCTTGACGAACCCCACCTTCTGCAAGTAGCCATCAATTCGATCGTACCATGCCCTAGGTGCCTATTTCAGCCCATACAAGGCTTTCTTTAATCTGCATACTTGAGATTTCTTCTCATGTGTCTCAAAACATTTTGGTTGTTCGATGTATACTTCCTCTTCTATTACCCCATTCAAGAATGTCATCTCGACATCCATATGATGAATCTCCCACCCCATCTCCGTTGTAAGAGATATCATGGTCCTAATAGAAGTATACTTAGCTACTGGGGTGAAGGTTTCTTCGTAGTCTATCCCTTCCTTCTGATCATACCCCTTAGCCACGAACCTAGCTTTGTATTTCTCCACACTTTCGTCTATAGCATATTTGACCTTGTAAATCCATCTTGAACCTACCACTGATCTATCTTGAGGCCTAGGTACCACTTTCTAGACATCATTGACCATTATAGAGCTATATTCCTCCACCATAGCATCTACCCATACTTGATGTTGAATGACCTTCTGAAAACTAGAAGGTTCCCCAACCTGGGCTACTAAGGCCTGGTATCTGTCTAGCTATCTTCGCTCCCTTTTACTATTCCTGGGTGCACCAATGAAGTCTTTTGCGTCCCATAGAATCTGTTGGAGTTCTCGTCTCATTCTTCCACTAGTAGTAGGTACATCTATCAACTCGTCTTCTTCCTGAGATTCCTCCTGTTCTGAAGCCTTATCTTCAGGAAGATTTCTGGTACCAGTTTTTGCTGGTTGAAGTGGTCTGACCAACGGCTCGTCTTTCGACTGCTCCTTGAAAGGCATTTCTCAGGATTTTCTGAAAGCTCTATCCTCCATGAACTTTACATCCCGCCGAACTACTACCTTCCTGCTCCCTGGAAGATAGACTCTACATGCCTTAGCATTCTCGCTATATCCCACAAGATATCCTTTCTCAGCAATCTGATCTAATTTCTTTCTCTTCTCTTCGGGTATATGGCAATATGCTAAACTCCCAAATATCCTGAAATGACTGACTTTAGGTGTCTTCCCAGTGAAGACTTTCTCTGGAGTGATTTTTCCCAATGCCCTTTGAGGAGTCTTGATTTGGACATAAACTTTTGTGTTGCATGCTTCTACCCACAGGAATTTAGGCATATCGTGATCATACAGCATTGCCCTAGCTGCTTCCACAATAGTCATGTTTTTCCTTTCTGCTACTCCATTTTGCTCCAAATTGTAGGGAGTTGTCCACTCTCTTCTGATGCCTTCCTTAGCGCAAAAATCGGTGAAGTCCTTGTCAACATACTCTCCGCCATTGTTTGAATGCAACACTTTTATCTTCTTTTCTATCAGATTCAACACTAAAGCCTTGAACTCTTTGAATCGACCGAAAACCGCATCCTTGGTTTTCAAAAAGTAGATCCAAGTCTTCTTAGGATGGTCATTTATGAAGGTGACGAATTATTTGGCACCACTAAGAGATTTTATGGACATCGGTCCATAGATGTCTGAGTGTGTCAATCCTAGCACACTCTTCACCCTATTGTTACTTTTGGAAAACGCAGATTTGGCATACTTGCCCAGAGCACCCCCTCTGCATACATCATCCCGTTCAGTACTTAGTTCTGGAACTCCTAATACTGTTTTCCTGAGAATTCTCAGAGCCCCATGGTGTAAGTGTCCCATCCTCTTGTGCCATATCTCATTCAAGTCTTTGTCTCCATTACTGTCTATCAATGCCATTGGTGATTCTAGTTGTAACCTGTACAATCTGTTACTTCTGATTCCAATCTGAGCCTTCTTTTTCCAACTTGGGTGTTTGACATATACTTTCTCCTTAATGAATAAAATGTCATAGCCCTTGTTTTGAAGTTGAGATACAAAAAGTAAGTTCATCCCCAATCCCAGCACATGCAGCACATTGGTTGCCGGAAGTCGCTCTCCTGCTTCAGTTTGAAACACTATGGTATCTTTTCCTACTGCTGTACACTTTGCCTTATTCTCAATGGTGATTTGAAAATTCATTCTTTCTTCCTGATAATCTAAAAAACATTCTCAAATTCCTGTCATATGTCAGGAAGCTCCATTGTCTATATACCAAACCTCCGAGGAGGCAAAGCTAGCAAGGCAATTGGCTTCTTCTTCCAATATGGAAGCTAACATCGAATATTCGCCCCTTGTGCATTCTTCTAGAAATCTGCACGAGTCCCCTTGAGTGGATGCCTCTGCATCATGCTCTCGAACTATAATTGATTTTCCTTTCCTGTTGTCAGATCTCTGCTCTGATACCATGAGAAAATTTCTAAACTGAAATTCTATTACTGCAACCACTGATTTATTTCACCTAATTATTCTCAATAAGTTATTTACGAAATTCCTTCAGCAAATATTAAAATGAATTCTACTACAGTTATCACACAATTACCCAGAGAAAAATACATGCACAAGAATGAATCACATCGACACAGTTATTTTTGGACAATTGTCCTCGGAAAAACCCAACGTCGAAAAACCGGTGCAGTAGATGAGGGATTTATTAATCTTCAACAACACTTGTTTTTACAAGGAATGATTTTACAGAGAAACTAAAAGAAAACACCTTAGACTTTCCTTTTGAGACCATTTGACACTTTGGAGACCTTGCTCCCACTTCTGCGTCACCCTTACATCACTCTGATTGACCAAGCGTGGCTCTGCATCCCTCTGCGTCAGCCTGTGTAGGCCCTTCGTCTCTCCTCTGGACTACATATCTCTTTCTGCGCTGCCTTCCACTGACCCTGCTTCACCTCCTCCTTGATCACAGCCTGCTGCTGAAGCCCTCCTCTTCCTCCACCCTACAACTCCCTCTGAAATTGATCTCCTCTTTCTTGAGAATCGAATTTCCTTGAGATACTGAGTATCTATCGGTGTCTCTCCAAATGACCCTCAAGTCTTTTGTGAATATAGATTAAAGAGGGTAATTTTTGCAATATTCTCATGGGTAAGAGAGTTCTTATGAAAAAGAATACTTAGTTATGAGAAAATATAATAACCTATCCATAGATGAAATGAACAGAGATAAAGATTTGCAAAGGAATTAAAACCATTAACTTATCCTTCATGCGCAAGAAAAACATATTCTTTCCAAAGAAGATTCCTATGACTTCTATTATCTCTGTTAATGGTGTTAATTCCTTTGCAAATCTTTATCTCTGTTCATTTCATTTATACATAGGTTATTATATTTTTTCATAACTAAGAATTATTTTTCAAAAGAACTCTCTTACCCATGAGAATATTTCACAAATTACCCTCTTTAATCTATATTCACTTCCAGGAAAGTGACTTGGATTTGTTATTATTTCATACACGTATCTATGTTCATTTCATCTATGCATAGGTTATTATATTTTTTCATAACTAAGAACTCTTTTTCAAAAGAACACTCTACCCATGAGAATATTTCACAAATTACCCTCTTTAATCTATATTTACTTCCAGGAAAATGACTTGGATTTGCTATTATTTCATCCTTTTTAAGAAAAGAGCATGCATCCTATCTTTTCTTACATAAAAGACATATGCAATGTTATATAAAGACAAGAAAGGTTACTTATCTTTTAATTCTGCAAATATATATAATAACAATGTTTATCTACATGTAGTAATATATTTTCTCTACCAAGCAAAATATATAATAACAATGTTTATCTACATGCAGTAATATATTCTTTTTCCAAAAGACATGCAATGTTATATAAAGACAAAAAAGCAAAATATATAATAACAATCTTTATCTACATGCAGTAATATATTTTCTTTTCCAAAAATAAACCAGCGTTCACACAGGAATCCTTGCAGTATTTTCAATACATTATACAAGGATTCTTTATCCTCTTATGTGCAAGGTTCCTATATAATCTCATTTTTAGGAGATTTGGGTAAGTTCAAAAGCTTCAATAACATTTATACTTATTATGTATTATATATTTTTAAGCAAAAAGATCACATCCCATCTTTTCTTTTCAAGAAATAACACGTAATTAGCATAATGTTATGCTTATCTCTCAAGAAGTTGACTCTTCGTGCCGACTAGAATGCAAATGCCATAATACAAAGCTATTCTCCATTCTCTTAGCTCAACCACCTTTTGCGTTGGGCTCGTATTTTCCTATAGTTTGCCACACATAACTCGTTGGGAAAAACCTTGGAATCCTCTTTGTATATTTCCATCCTTGCAATATCGTGTTCTCTTTGTGTAGCGTATGGAGATTATTCTGTGAATGACCCACAAGAATCAGAGATTGGAAGTAGGCTTGTATGTTTTGTTTCCTCATATAAAGAAAGATGAGGTGGTTATGAAGAACCAACCCTAACTGAATTCAGCTCAACCACCTTTTGCGTTGGGCTCGTATTTTCCTATAGTATGCCACACATAACTCGTTGGGAAAAACCTTGGAATCCTCTCTGTATATTTCCATTCTTGCAATACCGTGTTCTCTTCATGTAGCATATGGAGATTATTCTGTGAATGACCCGCAAGAATCAGAGATTGGAAGTAGGCTTGTAGGTTTTGTTCCCTCATATAAAGAAAGAGGAGGTGGTTATGAAGAACCAACCCTAATTGAATTCCATTCCAACTGTGATATGTATGTAGACGTTGTGAATAATATGTGCATGTTCCATCATCACTAGGTAATTTTACTTTTTTTCTTTTTACTCCTTATCATTACCGCGTGGTTTCATTCGATAATGAATTCTTGATTCATGGTAGTTCCAAGCTGTTTTCAAAACCGTGACAAGTTCTTGGCATGAACAAATTGGAAGTATTTTAATAATTTAATTTATGTTAATTAGATATGTCACGTAGACGAGCTGGGTTATATTACATATTCATGTTGATGAATCAATGGTTGAGATTAATTCCCTAATCAACGACTAAGATTAAAACAAACTTGATCTTCGTCTCTTAGAATCTTCTCATCTTTATCTTTATTAATACCCATTAATATTTTTATTTTCCTAAGTTTAGAGTTAGGAACCCATTAAAAATATTTATTATTTTAATAATTCCTTATCGGGATGGAATTTCTCAAAACGGTTTCTGTGTCTTGGAGATCTCATGTGCCTTAGCCTCTCCTCCAAATTTCAAGGCTAGAGCACATCCGATGCTACCAAAAATCAACACTACTCTTCTTCCCCGTCACACCACTGCTCTTCGTGACTTTCTGACAAATCATCCATGTTGTCCGTCGAGTCTCAGGACATCTCTGGCCATGTCACGTCCCATCATTTTCGTCACGCCCATTCCTTCCATTCATCCCATTCATATTTGGTTATATTTAGCTATATAGTATATGAGCACTCTAATTATAATTAATTTAATTTAATGATTATAATTAATTTAATTATAATTATTAAAAAAAATCCCAATTCCAAGGGAATATTATTGGCGAGCCTTACATGCCGAGATGATTGAGGAATTATGTATATCAAGATGACAAACACAAAATGAAAAAATTTCCAGCAATTAAGCTTCGAGGACAAAGCTTTTTAAAGAAAGGGGCAATGTTATGAATATAATTCATAATAAATAAATAAATAAAAATAAATGTAAATAATAAATAATTAAATGATGATTATCTTAAATAGTCATTAGTTAAGTGAAAAGGCATGTCTAAAAGACATGCACGGGCGAGCCTTACATGTCGAGATGATTGACGAATTATGCATATCAAGATGACAAACACAAAATGAAGAAATTTCTAGCAATTAAGCTTCGAGGACAAAGCTTTTCAAAGAAAGGGGCAATGTTATGAATATAATTCATAACAAATAAATAAATAAAAATAAATGTAAATAATAAATAATCAAATGATGTTTATCTTAAATAGTCATTAGTTAAGTGAAGGGGCAATGTTATGAATATAATTCATAACAAATAAATAAATAAAAATAAATGTAAATAATAAATAATCAAATGATGTTTATCTTAAATAGTCATTAGTTAAGTGAAGAGGCATGTCTAAAAGACATGCCCAGTCATGAAAGGACTCCTGCCTAGGTATATAAGTAGGGTCTCATTGTAACATTCAACATCTCTTATATATATATATATATATATTACAAATACCTTTCGTGTATTTTTACATTAAGGTCAACAAGCTATAGTTTTGTTGCTTCACGAGAGAAGAATACAAACCTAACCCACTCTTTCCGCCGAATCCCCCCACCAATCCATGTGCCCATGAAAAGTAAACAAAATTACTCAACCAAACCAATGAAATGCCATACCTTTGGGGTCGGGAGGCCCACCTTCAAACATACATTCATAACATATGGGCAAGGGACCACATGGTTGGCTCAGGTGGTGGAAAAAATGGCACATCGAGCTATCTGGGGCTGCAAAGGGGCTGTTGGCTACTGGCTGAGGACCATCTAGGAGAAAATGTTTCTCCTATGCACATTGCCTACTACCCATAGGTGGTGGGTAACAAATACACGTACATTCGATCCTACCCTTAGGGTTGGATGGTGAGAAATTCTGAGTTGGTACCTGGTAGAGTGGGTTGGACTCATGGAGATGGTCGTAGTCCGGAGTGAAGCTCAGTGGGGCCTCTCAGACACCAGGGGTATTGGAGGCCTAGGTTGGAATTGGGATCCATGTGGTGCTTCCTATCTGATATCAGATATGCGGGATGGCTATGGCATTGATGAGGTAGTCGACTCAGTGACTGACAGCATACATTCCTTAGGGGAGTTCCAGTCGGTGCTACTAGTTAGGCTGTTTGTGAGCAAACTCCATGGGTCATTATGGCATGTTGCTTGCGCATGGGGTTGCAAGATGATTAGAATTCTCTAGCAAGATCTGGTTGGAGGAAGTGGCATTGGTAGGCCACTAGACTAAGCATTGTATGGAGATAATGTTCTCTCATTGAGGTATTGGGCACAGGAGTTGCCAAGGATTGGCACAATAGAGACATCCCCTCTAGCAGGTGTGGAGTTAGGTCACTCAGGTCTACTAGGATGGATGAGGAGATATGATGTGTCATGTTGGGCTCACTAGCAGAGTGGCAGATACTTTGGCACATGCGGGATATCGTATGTTACAGGGTGGTACGACAGTAGGTAGTGGTACACAAGACTGCACAGAGTTATGTCGTAAGGTCCAGTGTTATGTAGAGTGATGTCGATTGATGCGTACAGACCCAATTTTAGGCCATAAAATACAGTAGTGTGTAGGGTTGTGCAACAAGGAGCAATGGTTGCAGAGGAGCATGGAGATGAACGGTGGGTGTGTCGTAGCATGTCGGTTTACACTATGGAGTAGGAGGAGTGACTCACATCACATTGAGTACCTGCGGGGAGTGTTAGGTACAGTGACATAGGTAGGATACGAGATAATACAGGATAATACAGGATACGAGATAATACAGGATAATACAGGATGGGATAGCTATAGTAGGGGATATCCAGCGGTGTACAAGGGTAGGCTGCTATGTATAGTGGCATGTCGAGGAGTACAAAGATGCTTGGTGGTTTGCAAAGGCTTATGGTGTTGGCAGCTGCACAGCAGGTTCTTGGAGTGTTGCCTACAGGGAGACTTATGGACGGAGACACCGGGCATATCTTTGGCTATAGTTCACCCAAGATCAACAGGGACGCAGATGAGCAATACTTGATGGTATCCATGGGGACTAACACACCTATCCCTCTTCTATGTCACTTACAGGCACAGACAATTTGGATATTGTCCTTTGACACTTTGGGCATGAGCAGTAGGGGTCAGGGAGCTCACCCAAGATATTTGGATGACACTCAACGCTCTAGGGGAGAGACTTCTCAGCAGTGGAATTAGGTCGGTGTGCGAGTTGATAGCCACAGGTTGGGGGATGAGGTGTCATTCATCACTAAGCCTATGCCTGAGGAGGTGGTCACGGTGGAGACATGTGTCACTCTTTCTACAAGGCATGTTTGGATCATGCATGAGCAGAGGATACCATGTACGCCTGAGGTAGTTTTCCAATATGTGTCTGAGCTCAAGACATTGTATTGGCACATTATCGAGAGAGCGGATGGCAAACCCAATGGTGATGGTTGGTAGGAGCAGGATGGATCAGCATACACTGAGTCGATTGCGAGTATCAGACACCCATCTATTGGTTGCATTCAGGCGGTAGCTATTTGGCACATGTGGCTTCCAACAGTCATTGGTACTACCCAGTGGCAGGCCCAGGGCAATTTAGCATGCATCAGATTAGTTCATGATATGGGGCCTATATATTGATTGCATGCAGGGGCTAGGGACGAATAATAAATGGATTCCAACAGTTAGAACTATGCCACAGCAAGTCTGGCTAGGGGATCCAGGGATTCAGTTGGTTGATTGGCCACTCCATTTCGTGAGGAGCAGGACCATAGCAGAGGGTGATCTGGCTCACTTTGGGGTTCACACATGGGGGATCACTGAGGCCTCCATTGTTTGGCGAGGTATGCTTTTCCAGTTGCAGCTCAGGATTGGGATTAGCGATGAGTGTGCAAATATTGACATCATAGAGTTACCTAAGCAGGATGAGCTTAGCCTTTGTCGATATTTTTCCACCAAGTTTCAGGGGAGGAGGATGTAGTGTGCACATGATGGGCAACCTATTAGAGTCAGAGTGGCACAATGATAACATTTTCTGAGACAAGCATGGGACTCGGGCATCGCAGTACTAGACACTTCAGCGACCTTTAGGGGTGATCTGGCTGCTACAGAGGGAGATCATCCAGATATTCCATTGGGCTTTTGTGACTCGCTAATGGCATGGGGGACCTCATCAGCATGGCAGGTTGGTAACCAAGGGGATATCAGGGGAAGCTCATGTGGGAGAGACTTCCTCCCCACAGGGGTTGGGGTGTATCTTCAAGAGTTTACTCTTGGAGTGCATGAGGTGGACTACTCGATAGGGCAACTTCATGGGGAGTTGGACAAAGTCCTACGTTATCATGATGCTCTACTTATTGAAAGTACGTAGAGGGTTTCTGGTACCTACACCTGGCTGGATAGTGAGTGGAGTAAGGGGTGCTTCACACTGATCAGGGTGGCTAGGGATTCTGGTATCGAGGGATTCCTTTGTGACAGGATAGTGCATGCGACAGGGATGACTCAGTGGCATATTTGGGACCCTGGTACTATTTGTAGTGACTGTTTGGGCCATTAGAGTGTGGGAATGCTTGTTCAGGCATTGCTTGGGGACGAGCAATTTTTGGCAAGGAGGATTGTAATATCCCCAATATTCCTAAGCCTCTTAGGAAATATTACAGTTTTTGGCAATTTTGGAATTAGCAACAATTTTGGGTATTTTGACTTGGGAGAGGGAAAAAATTGAATTCTTGGTGGTTTGTGGGGGGCACACACCAAAGGAATACACACTCCCTTAGGAAAACGCACTTGTGGAGAGAGAAGGAAGGCATACTAGTGGAGAATGGAGCCAATGAGGAGAGGAAGATGGCAGCAAGCATAAATAGAAGACGAGGGACCATCATTTTGCAGCTTTTATCAATCTGAAAATTATACTACGGTTTGCTTGAGCTATTGAGCCAAGTCAACATTGAGCTATTCCGAGGGTAAATCTCAACTCCTTTGGTGGACTCTGAGTGCCACCCTAGAGGAGCCTTTGCTTTATTGTGGAGTTGTTCCAAGGGGGATTATTCAGGGAGATTTGAGTTATTCAGGAGTAGATTGGGCACATAGAAGAACCATGCACTCTTCTGGGAGGTAAGTTATAGATCAGAGTTGGTTCCTGGAATTTAGGGGCACATTCTCTCGGGGTTTAGCAACATTTTTGTTGGGAATTGATTGGCGGATTGAGTGGCCATTCCTCAGGCTGAATTTATCTTCCCTGGGAATGCGCAGAGATGACCGGACCAAGGCTTGTGCATTCATTTGTAGAGGTTGTTCATTGAGGAGGCTTGGCCAGGAGTTTAGGACTGATTTTTTCCGAAGGTCATAAGGAGATTTGTTGGGGTGGTTTCTCATCATTTTGGAGGGCATTGGCAGTAACATTTTCAGGTTGTACGAATTACCCAGCTAGAGGAGGAGTACAATTGGGGGTAATTTCGGAGGTTGGAACTGGGCCCAACCCTTCCTGCATTTTTATGGGTTTGTTGAGGAGATGCCAATTAATTTAGCATAATTTTTTGAGCACTCCTGAGGGCAGAATTCCTAGTTGCATTCAGCAGTCAACAGCAAAAATTGTTGGAGAAGGGCACAGTTTATTCTGGGATCATTCCCACCACTTGGGTTCGCGAGAAATTTTTTGGTTTTGTTGAGTTGGTGGAGTAAATCCTGTGGATAATTTCTCATAATTTTTGGAGTAGTTTGGAAGGCTAAATCTGCAGTTCCTTTCCAGCAACAATGAATTGTACTCCATCTGGTTAATATAATAAAAAGGCTCAGCGTTTTGGGTGTTATTTCTGGTGTAACCAGGTATTTCTGCATGTGTACAATTTTTATTGCATGTTTATGATTTCACTACTGTTATCACTTAATATTTCCATTACGAATATTACATAGCTAGGGTGTCTTAGTAAAAAAAATTGCTTTATGAGCTTGTGAAATGCTGGTTCGTTTTGCATTGTAAGCTTGGGGGAAGCTGATTTTATTTTTTGGTTTATTTAATCTTTTTTTTATGGCAATAGAAATTTATGTTATTGTTGCTACATATTGAGTACGTTGTTGGGATTCATTCAGATTTAATTTTTATTTATAGCTTAATAGATGCTGAGCTAATCTGATTTTTATTCTACTTAATCCGGACCTAGTACTGCATTAATTTAGTATTCAGATCTGATTTTGTGATTTTTCTTTTCTTAGATCTAAAAGTGGTTTGCTGCTATAATGATATTAACCTTTTGATATGCAACAATTACACTCTTGAATCTTTTCTACAATGTTTTGATTCATGTAGATATGATGTTTTGATAGGTGTTTCAGATTAGCTGAAGGATTTAGGTTTGAGGAGTGCAGATCTACTGTTATGACTTGAAACTTTAAAATGGTATCAGAGTTGTGCTTCTGGAATTTTCCATCCAAGTATATGGAGAATTCAGCTATATGTCAGAGGGTACTGATGGTTGTTTGTAGTGTTTATGTAGATATTTAAGATTATTACATCTCAATTCAGCTACATGTCAGAGGGTACTGATGAATGTTCGTAGTGTGTATGTAGATAGTTAAGATTGCTACATCTCATTTCCAGGATCCTGTTGAGCTATCTAATGGTCAAGCACTTCATTCAATATGTCACTTTTGAAATAATATGTTAAAATAGTTTTAGAGTTAAATATTTGCTTACTTCGGAATGCAATTGGTACAAGATCCGTGAATCTATCCGGGCCATGTTTCCTGTGCGGGAATGTTTCACACTTGTGCGCCCTGTAAATGAGGAGCATGATCTTCAGCGACTTGATCAGATTGGTGTAAGAAAGATCCTTTTCCTGAATCTACGTGTTTAGTTTCTCTTTAGATAACTTTATTGCATGATATGTATTTCTTTTTGATGTTGTGGAGGTTTTTGTTTTTCTTTTGGCTGTACTGACTTCTCCAATTTTAGAAGTGTAGGCACCAATATCTACATTGTATTTGTGGAGAAGCTGAATGAGTATCTTTGTTTAAATTTCAACAGATAGAGAAAGTACGTCCGGAATTTCGTGAGGGTTTTGATGCATTAACAAAGTTTATTATCGAGCACACAAAACCAAAGCAAGTTGGATCAACAGTCATGAATGGTCCTTTCTTTGCAGGGTTGATACAATCATTTCTAGATGCTCTGAATGTTGGAGCTGTGCCAACAATTCTCACTTCCTGGCAGGTTATTAATTAAAATCTTTAATGTACTATGTTAAAATGTATACTGGATCATGTATTTTAGTTAGTATCAGTTAGGCTACATATGGTACTTTGCTGAAGTTTAACAACATTACTTTCCAAATAGATAGGAATTCATGAACTTAGCACATTTGCAACAAAAAAGACTTATGCTAATCCGAGTGTCACTAGGTTGAGGCCATAGTAAAAGTTAGTCTTATGTCTTTTCAGATTTGTGACCAGTTATATTAAACTTCTTTGGGACACTTTTTTCCAGAGCGTTGAGGAGCGTGAATGCCGGAGAGCATACGAGTCATCTATTCAAGTATACACAAACGCATTTGATAAGTCAAAACCACCTGAGGAGGTATAGGTACATGCATATTTTATACTGAATGTTTTCATTGTAAGTGGATATCTTGCAGAAACCCAGTCTTCATTATATCTTCATTGTGGACTTGTAGTGGGCTTTACGAGAAGCACATGATATTGCATTGCAAAAGGCATTAGCCGTTTTCAAGAGTATTGCAGTAGGATCAACTGCTGCAAGACGGGAACATAAGAGTATGCTTCACACTACTTTGAAGAAGCAATTTGAGGTACTGATGCAGCACATAATTCCCAGTGGAAAGTTTCACTTTGGAACTGTATATTTGTTCTATTCTGTTTCATTATATTTATTTTTTAGCATCACAATCCAACTCCTAAAATTACATATTCTTTGAAAATGGATCAGTGCCTTTCACAAATCATTAAAGGGGTCCAATATATAGGGAATGCTGAATTTTATATGCATTGGTTTTTGTGGCAATGAATTTCCATTTTATAGCTTCTTCAAGCTACCATTATTATTTCCCAGCTTTCTAGTGTACCAAAGTGAGATGGCACACGACGTTTCTATTCGATACTTTATTGATGGTAATTGAGATTATTATTATTTAATAGAATAATAAATCACACATTTTTCTTTAATGCTTCATATATTATTTGAAAGAACAAATACGTACATCAGTATTTAGGGTGTTTACAATATGTGGACAACATGGGTTCTAGGAAAGTCTTGGTCAATAAAAGCTAAAAGCCCAGCTTACAAGCTTGAGCCAACATAGGGAGGGACTGATGCACCAAGGTTAACTCTCAAGAGCAATGCCAATTATTTCCTAAATATTCTCATTGAACGTATCTTACAAGATGTTTCGATAGAACATCACTTGCCACCAAACAAATTGAATGCGAAAGCGATTTGTAGTTGTCCTTGTTACCTTAAAATCTAGAAGCCTAGTGCAAAGCCTCACTAGGGAACCTAGTTCTTATAGAAACAAAGAGATTAGCCACCTTTGTCACCTCAGTAGTCTCTGTCCTTCTCCTGTTGTTTTGTGGTTGGATGTTATCCCCACAAGGGAGGCTTTCCTTGCAAGGCTAAGAGGATTGATGACATAGGGTAGTAAGACAAATGACTCCCCAAGGATCTTGCTAATGATATCACCTAGAAAGATTTTCAATAAATGAAGGCTCAAGGGTGTTAAGAGCTTAATGGTTATGGAAGAAAGTACTAGCGAACCTTGGAGGCCAAGATAGGATTTACAAATGTTCAAGTGCACCTTCAACCAACCTCAATAAAGTAAGGAAAGAGTGTTATAAGTTAGGGTTTTAATGATAAGCAAGTTTACATTGTGCAAAACCATATAAGAACCAAGAAATAGCCTACAAAGGATAAGATCAATTAATGTTAAAAAAACTCAAAATCGACAAAAAATTAGTGAGGGTCCAAAAAACATCATTTTGGAAAAATTGGTGAAAAAATTGAGAAAAAAAAAAAATAAACAAACATAAAAAATATAATAATACATTTTTTTTAATTTTAAATATATAAAGCAACAAAAACATTAAATATGTTAGTTTGTGTAGCTCGGACAGGTGTTCTTGTCTCAGATTGTGTCTATGAGGCTAAGGAACACATTTTCTCCAACACCCAGAAAAGGTGTTGCAAGAAAAGGCCTTGATTAGAGTTAATTAAGTAGTTAATTAATCTTCCAAACTCTAACTTTGGGAAATAGGCTTAATTAATCAATATTAATTGGGGTAAATCGATTTTTCTCTAGAGACTTCCAAAAAAGTCACTTGATGGTGTCAAGATGATCTTAACCATCGATTGAGATTAGATCATGGTCGTTGATTCATCAACGAGAAATTATAAGAGGAAATCGATCGGCATTTGGAGAGTAATGAAGGAGATAAAATTGTAGTGAGAGCAAGGGTGCAGAGGCAACGTAGGGGTACTAGCAACAGGGTTTCAGTAGAGAATTTGGGAGAAGGTTTCCAGAGGAAATTTTCACAGAAATTTCCAGTATTCTCAGAGTCAGGGAAAGGCCTAATTTATATGCAGAAAGAGGGCCAAGCAAGCAGTGTACTTGATGTGAATTGCTAAAGTAGTAATTCTATTTCTAGTTGCCAGAATATTTACCAAAGAAGGTGCGAGTAGCTTCAGTGGAAAAAGGGAGGCAGTATATTTGTTGGTGATCTGAAAATGGGGCTCTTAGGCTTCTTTTCCAACTTACAAGAACCTCTCCCACTTCCAATGCTTTAACTTTTCCCAAGTCTTAATGATTAACCAATGCGGAATTAAGAAATGCTTGAAAATATAGGTGTATGCTTGTATTTGTTTTAAATTGATTATGTGTTGAAAATGATATATAAATGCATATAATAGTAAATAAAGCAGCAGAGGCAATGCAGCAGTAAAACATACACATGAACAACAATATTAATTTGGAGTTCACCCACAACTCAGTTGAAATTTGGTACCGGAGGACAGGTGGTTCCCTTAGGCTTTGATCTTTGGCCTAGGGAAAAGTGTCCAAAAGATTTTAATTTTTCTCCTAAAGTGACTTTATAATTTTTATAAAGTTAAAATCTAATTTAAAAGTGACTTTAAGTGATAAAGTTACTAAGTCTAATTTTAAAGTGACTTTTATAAAGTCAATGAAAAATTAGAAAGGAAAAGTGACTTTGGAAATAAATGACTAAGTGGGTCTTTATTAAAGTGGGGTGAATTAAAAAATAGAAAGTGAGATTTAAATGTGCATTTAATCTCAGCCATTAATCTAAATCTATCTCAGCCATTGGATTTAGGGATCACCCAAAAGTCATTTAGGGTTGGATTAAGGGAGGAAAAGGAGAAAAAGATCATTCATTCTTTCATGAGCAAATTGGGAGAAGGAGACCAAGAGAGCAAGGGATATTTCTGGACAGGAAGGATAAAGAGGCAGCAGTTTGGCACACATACCAGGCAGCTCTTCAGCAAATCAGTACAGCAGAAAGAACAAGCAGAAAAAGGCAGATTTTTGCTGAGAAAATTGGAAAAAACTGATTTTTTGGGCACGAATATCGAGGAAGTGATTTTTTGCACGGAAACTGAGGTCTGTCCGTACAGTTCTTACGGTCGTCCGTACAGTCAGTATTGTCCGTACATCTGTACGTACGTACAGTCCATACATATGTACGTACAGTTCATACGGTCGTCCGTACAGTCAGTATTGTCCATACGTCCGTACAGTCCATACATCCGTACGGTCCATACCGTGCGTACAACAAAGTTCAAGTTTATCTGTTTGGCTGAAAAACAGATAAGTTTGCTTGCTGGAAATTTTATTTTGCTGAAATTTTCTCACTGTAAAAAGGCATTTTCCAAAAATAAAGAAGAGCTCTCAAACTGGTTTTCCCCAAGAGTTGTAGGGGGTTTTTCCAGGGTCACATTGACCAAAAATATCAGTTTTTGAATGTGTTTTAATGGCTGTTTATTACTGCTGATTTTTATTTCTGCAATTTCCAGTATTCTGTAAAATTTCCAGATTTTGTGTTTTCAGCAAATTTATTTTTTTCAGCTTGTTGAATGTATGGTTATGGGAAAGGGCAAACTACATGGGAGAAATAAAGAGAAATTGAAAACCGGGGTGGGAAAACATAAATTTTTACATGGTATCAGAGCTTAAGTGCTGAAGGGCAGTTTGGAACAGCAAAAGAGAAAAATTACCGCTGCTGATTTTTCACTCAGAAAATTCCAGCAAGCTGATTTTTCATAAACAGCAGGTTTTATCTTTACTACAACATTGCTATTTTTCAGTTTTAGGACAGCAGGATGTCATTGGGATTGAGGGTGGAGGATAGGTTGGATGGGCATACAAATTACAGCGTTTGGAAGGAGAGAATGCAGAGTATCTTTGAGGAGGCAGAAGTCTCGGATATCATGGTGCATACCACACAGACCCCTGTTGTTGTGCCTACTGATGCTACTCAATTGGCTGCTTATAATAAAAAGAACAACAAGGGTAAGAGGTTGATTCTAGACGGAATCAAAGACCATTGCATTCCTCATGTGAGAGGAAAGAGCAATGCCCATGAGATGTGGACAGCATTGTCCAATCTCTACCAGAGTACCAATAAGAACCGGAAAATGGTTCTGAAGGAGAAACTGAAAAACATTAAGATGGGCAATGATAGTGCAGTGGGATATCTCACTAAGATTACTAATGTGAGAGATGAGTTGGCAGCGATTGGAGAGGCCATTCCACCCACTGAGTTGGTGCGGATTGCGGTAAATGGCCTCCCCCGTTCATGGATGAACTTTGCTGATGGGATTTGTGCTTGTGAGACCCTTCCCACATGGGAGAGGTTTTGGGATGATTGCATTCAGACAGAGATCAGGAAAGGTCAGCTTGGGGCAGCCAAGCCAGTTGAGCAGGATGAGGATGTAGCACTGGTGGCAGGAGGCAAGAAAGGCAAAGGGAAGAAGCAGGCTTCCACAAGCAGTGGTGGGGGCAAAGGCAAAGGTAAAGGTAAACAGGTAAACACACAGAAGGACTATTCCAAGGTGAAGTGTTGGAATTGTCAAAAGATGGGACACTATGCAGTTGTGTGTCCGGAGAAGAAGAAGAAGAAGGGGAAGGACCAGAGTTTGACAGCTTCAGCAGAGGTTGAGGACTTTGCAGATCGTTTTGACGGGAGTTTGCGTTCACTACGTGTGAGTCCTCTAGTGCAAGATCACCTGCCATACAGGTTCAGAGGGAGCATGCTTTTCCCTCGATTAGCGAAGCATCTTCAGGTATCTGGTATGTAGACAGTGGGGCTTCACGTCATATGACAGGAGTCCGTGAGTACTTCTCAGAGCTTTCAGAGAGTGGCACTGATGTAGAGGTAGTACTTGGTGATATGACAGAGTTGTTAGAGTAGTCGGTGTGGGGATATTGACATTTCAGAGGGAGTCCAAACCTCCTTTGAAGGTGTCAGATGTTTTTTATGTGCCAGGGATGAGGAAGAACCTCATATCTGTCTCAGCTTTGGAGGACAGAGGATATGAGGAACTGTTTAGGAGAGGACAGGTGTTGATGTATCCAGGGGCACTCCAGCTGATTCAGCTAGAGTGATAGGTGTACGCCATGCAAAGGTGTACAATTTTGCATTCCAGCCCCTTTTGGCATTGAGCAGTAGTACTGACAGCAGAGCTAGCAATTCTGAGCTGTGTGAGATTTGGCACCGCAGGATTGGGCATATGTATCATGGAGCCTTGAGGACCTTGCGGGAGATCACTACAGGTGTGCCAGATTTCAGTACTGATCACTTTGATACTTGTAGAGGATGTGCGATGGGCAAGTTTGCCAAATCCCCTTTTCCCAGCAGTGACAGCAGAGCGACTGGGATATTTGATTCATTCTGATGTGAGCGATCGGATGTCTCATGTTTCCTTGAGTGGGTATGAGTACTATGTTTTATTCATTGATGATCACTCTAGGAGGACCTGGATTTATTTCTTGAAGACCAAGAGTGAGGTCTTCATGGGGTTTCAAGAGTTTAGAGCTCTTGTGGAGACACAGACAGGTCGGAAGATCAAGTCCCTGAGGTCGGACAATGGAGGAGAGTACACCCTTGGAGAGTTTGTTGACTATTGTGCTGAGGCAGGCATTAGGAGGGAGTTCATTGTTCCTTACAACCCCCCGCAGAACGGGGTTGCGGAGAGGAAGAACAGATCCATCGTAGGGGCTGCCAAAGCCATGTTACATGATCAGGGGTTGCCATTGTTCTTGTGGGCAGAGGCCTGCAACCCAACTGTTTATTTGCAGAACAGGAGTCCGCATCGTGCCTTGGGGCACATGACTCTAGAGGAGGCTTTTTCTGGGAAGAAGACTGATATTGGTCATTTTCGTATCTTTGGATGCATTACATATTCCTACATACCCAAGGAGAAGAGGGCCAAACTAGAGCCCGCCGCATAGAAGGGTATCTTTGTGGGCTATAGTGAGACCTCAAAGGCCTTTCGGATTTACATTCCTGCACAGAGGAAAGTTGTTGTCAGGCGGGATGTGAAGTTTGACGAGGACAGGGCCTTTAAGAGGTCACGGGAGTTAGAGTATCTGGATCAGCTAGACCTTCAGCAACAGTTGAGTCAGTCACAGGGATCCAGTGGGTAGGGATCAATAGGATCCGGAGGTACATCTATGAGGATGTCAGGTCCGTCAGTGAGCAGTGGCTCACCAAGCCAGAGGGGTGGTGCTCCGGGCAGCATGCAGAGCAGTTCACAGAGTAGTTCACTAGGGAGTCCACTTATGGACAGTTCACACGGTACCTCAGCTTCTACAGGTTCAGGTGCAGGCAGGAGGACAACAGACAGGCAGTCAGGAGTTCAGGCTCCTGGTGATGAGGAGGAGGAGTTTCATTCTCCTATGGGAGAAACATGCTCAGGGAAGAGGAAGCCCAAGTGGCTTCAGGACACCTTGAGAGA